>SJXQ01000926.1:213255-228151 GCA_006408695.1 Aepyceros melampus | reverse complement strand
CCCCACCGCTCCTGGGAGGGGCTGAGCCACCCAGAGCCTGTGCCCACGCAGGGCCTCCAGGGGGCCCTCAGGCCAAACCCTGGGGCAAGCCTGGCTGCCAGTCAAGGCGGACGTGGTCTCGCCCCCACCCGCTGCCCGGAGACTGGGAGGGCCAGCCCTGCTGTTGCTGCAGCAGCTGGGTGCTTGTAACACGCCCTCAGCCCAGTCCACTGCGTTTCTCTAACCCCTGGACCCTGCTGCTTTGGCAAAGAACAGGGCATTGGGAGGGGAGGTGCCCCACCTCCTGGCTCTTCTCCAAGTGTTCCCGTAGACACTGCTGATTTGGAAACGCAGAGGGAATTCTGTGTGTGTACCCACTTCTGCAGAATGTCCACGAAAGTATTCTGTGTTAGTATTATTGCCAAAAAAACAAAAAAAATTTAAGGTTTTGTATTCAGCATATCCTAGGAACACACCTTCTTTCTGTTATTTCAGGGCCAACTGACTGGTGGGGAGCCTCTGTTGTGTGTTACTTTAATCAGTGTGTCCTTGGCCAAGTCGCTTCCCACGTGCATTATGACGTGTTTATGTCGTCCAGAAAATACTGTGGAGGCTTTAAGTAGATGCAGCTGCAAAGCTTGGAGAGAGAGTGCCGGCCGCCGCGACCAGCAGCCTGTCTCTCCTCTTTCTTGTTTAGTTACTTAAAGCAATAAATCGCCTACGAGTTCAGTGCATTGCGAGCAGGAGTCTTTCTTCACGTCACACTGAAGAGTCGTAGCCTGGGGTCTGGACACCCCGACCCCCGTCCCATTCCTGTCCTGAGTCCCTTAACTCCTGGCACCAGCAGGAGGAGCCAGCTGAGCTCGCTCTGCTTTCCTGTCATTGGTACAAAGAAGATGAAAGCGGAATTCAGGTGCCACCAGGTAGGTCAGGCCCAGGGTTGGGGAGACAGTACCTTTTTAAAACAAAAAGGCCCACATGGATTACTAAGCATGCCTCCAATCTTTTTAAGTAAATTACTCAGTGTGCAAATAATTTATCTGTGTGCAGATAAATTTTTATTTTTATGTATCTTTTTATCTGTATGAAAATTTACTAAAATAAAACACATTTTAAACATATTTTAATAGGGCAGAATTAAAAACCCTAACATAGTCACATGCAAAATTTCCTTTTATGAGCAAAGTTCCTGGCCTAAGCCCCAGAGCTCACGAGAAGGGATGAAGACTCTTCAAAGAGAAGATAGTCTTTTTTGCAGTTATACACACACACACACACACACACACACACACACACAGAGATTCTTTTCTTTTATAGGTTATTGCAAAGTACTGAGTAGAGTTCCCTGTGATATACAGCAGATCCTTGTTGGTTATCTATTTTATATATAGTGGAGTGTATATGTTAATCCCAAACTCCTAATTTATACTGTTTCATAGGTAAGTTCGTTTGTATCATTTTTTTTAAGAGTCCACATATAAGCGGTATCATATGATGCTTGTTTTTCTCTGACTTGCTTCACTTCCTATGCCAGCCTCCCGGTCCATCCATGTTGCTGAATGGCATTACTCCATTCTTTTCTATGGCTGAGTGATATCCCATTGTATATGTACCATATCTTCTTTATCCACTTAGCTGTCAGTGGACATTTTGCTTGCTTCCGTCTTGGCTATTATAAATAATGCTGCAGTGAACACTTGGGTGGGTGAGTGAGTAAAGTTGCTCAGTCGTGTCCAACTCTGCGACCCCATGGACTATAGCCCACCAGGCTCCTCCATCCATGGGATTCTCCAGGCAAGAGTACTGGAGTGGGTTGCCATTTCCTTCTCCAGGGCTTCTTCCTGACCCAGGGATCGAACCCAGGTCTCCCGCGTTGCAGGCAGACGCTTTAACCTCTGAGCCACCAGGGCACGTATCATTCTGAATGTGGTTTTCTCTGGATATATGCCCAGGAGTGGAACTGCAGAATTGTACAGTAGCTCTGTTTTTAGCTTTTTAAGGGAGCGCCATACTGTTCTGTTTCCTCCACACCATTTCTGGCATTTATCATTTGTAGACTTTTCATGATGGCCATTCTGACAGGTTTAAGTGGTACCTCGTTGTAGTTCTGATTTGCATTTCTCTAATAATCAGCAATGTTGAGCATCTTTTCATGGGCCTCTGACCATCTTTATGTCTTTTTTGGGGAATTGTCTATTTAGGTCTTCAACCTTTTTTTTTTTTTAAACTGGACTGTTTGGGAAAAATGGAGATAATTTATTGGTGATTTGTTATTTCAAATAGTGTTTTAGACCTTATATAAACTCTGTACAATGATTTGCAAAATTCTTCAAGATGTTTTGCAAAATTTTCACTCCATTTATAAAATGGATAAAATTAGAGGTTCCTTATGCTTAGGCTGGAAAAGAGTTTGTAGGTTGGTTAGTACCAGGAAATCAAACTCATATGCTGGAGCGGCCAGTTGGTAAATGAACAAATCAATCAAGAGCAAGAAAAACCATTCTGCTTTTTTTTTTTTTTTAATTTAGCTGTGTGTATATTTGGAAATCAAGCTCTGATTGGTAGCATCATTTGCAAGTACCTTCTCCCATTCTAGAGGTTTTCCTTTTGTTTTACTTATAGTTTCCTTTGCTGTGCAAAGCTTCTTCATTTCATTAGGTCCCATTTCTTTGTTTTTATCTGTCTCTGACTAGGAGATACACCCCGAAAGGTCTTGCTGTGATTTACGTCAGAGTGTCCAGCCTATATTTTCCTCTAGTTTTATATTAGTAGTATCTAGTTTTACATTTAGGTCTTTAATCCATTTTGAGTTTGCCTCTGTATGGTGTTAAAGAATGTTCTAATTTCATTCTTTTAAACATAGCTGCCCAGTTTTCCCAGCACCGCTTATTGACGAGCTTGTCTTTTCTACATTGTATATTCTTGCCTCCTTCCACATAGATTAACTGACCAAGGTGCGTGGGTTTATTTTTGTCCCATCCCATTGATACTGCTTTTGTGCCAGTACCACACCGTTTTGATGACTGTTGCTTTGCAATATAGTCTGAGGTCAGAGATCCTGGTTTGCCCAGGTCTGCTCTTCTTTCTCAAGATCGCTTTGACTATACAGAGTAAAAGAATACATGTATACGCTTCCATCAGCTCAGTTCAGTCGCGCAGTCGTGTCCGACTCTTTGCGACCCTGTGAATCGCAGCACGCCAGGCCTCCCTGTCCATCACCAACTCTCAAGAGTCTTCTCCAACACCACAGTTCAAAAGCATCAATTCTTCGGCGCTCAGCCTTCTTCACAGTCCAACTCTCACATCCATACATGACCACAGGAAAAACCATAGCCTTGACTAGACGGACCTTAGTCGGCAAAGTAATGTCTCTGCTTTTGAATATACTATCTAGGTTGGTCATAACTTTTCTTCCAAGGAGTAAGCGCCTTTTAATTTCATGGCTGCAGTCACCATCTGCAGTGATTTTGGAGCCCAAAAAAACAAAGTCTGACACTGTTTCTACTGTTTCCCCATCTATTTCCCATGAAGTGATGGGGCCAGATGCCATGATCTTCGTTTTCTGAATGTTGAGCTTCAAGCCAACTTTTCCACTCTCCTCTTTCACTTTCAACAAGAGGCTTTTTAGCTCCTCCTCACTTTCTGCCATAAGGGTGGTGTCATCTGCATATCTGAGATTATTGATATTTCTCCCAGCAATCTTGATTCCAGCTTGTGTTTCTTCCAGTCCAGCATTCCTCATGATGTACTCTGCACATAAGTTAAATAAGCAGGGTGACAATATACAGCCTTGACGTACTCCTTTTCCTATTTGGAACCAGTCTGTTGTTCCATGTCCAGTTCTAACTGTTGCTTCCTGACCTGCATACAGACTTCTCAAGAGGCAGGTCAGGTGGTCTGGTATTCCCATCTCTTTCAGAATTTTCCACAGTTTACTGTGATCCACACAGTCAAAGGCTTTGGCATAATCAATAAAGCAGAAATAGATGTTTTTCTGGAACTCTCTTGCTTTTTCCATGATCCAGCGGATGTTGGCAATTTGATCTCTGGTTCCTCTGCCTTTTCTAAAACCAGCTTTGGTCACTAGGGGAGCTTAAAAAACTCAGGACTTCCCTGGAGTTCCAGTGGTTGACTGTGATTCTGATGCAGGGGGCATGGGTTCAGTCCCTGATTGGGGAACTGAGATCCCACAAGTTGTATAGCCAAAAAAAAAGAAAAAGGTCTCTGACACCTGGGTCCCACCCCAGAGACTGGGGGGTTGCCCCTGGGGAGTGGCCAGGGCTTGGGATTTGCGAACCGCCTCCCCCCAACCCCCTGCAAATTCTCTTGTGCAGCTGAGGGTGAGATGCGTGGCCACAGGGTGGCCGTGAGCTGACTCCCAGCTTGTTCCTTGTGAAATGAGACATTTCTGACGAAAGGTGAATAAACCCCTAAATCCCACTCCCTCCCTCCTGCACACGCCTGGTAAATATGGGGATTTCTGAAGGGAATTTTACATTGCCAAGGTTGCCCATGGGGAACAAGGCCATCTTTGGCATTGCCAAGGGCCAGTGAAAGCTGCAGGATTTGGTGAGAGGCTTGTGTGTGTGGAGATCAGTCTCGAGCTGCAGCTGCCACAGCAGGCCTGCAGGGAGCGGGGTGTTTTGAGGTGATCGAGTGACGAAGGTGGGGAACCACGCAAGTGCTGTGGGTCCTGTCGTCACCACTGTGCAGCCTAGCGGGTTGTTCCTGACACAGAGCCATCCCCTCCCAACAGAAGCTCTGTGACAACGCTGATAGTCTTAGAGGATTTGTGGTTGGCTAGCCACTCAGTTTGGAGAAGGCAATGGCACCCCACTCCGGTGTTCTTGCCTGGAAAATCCCATAGACGGAGGAGTCTGGAAGGCTGCAGTCCATGGGGTCGCTGAGGGTCGGACACGACTGAGCGACTTCCCTTCCACTTTTCACTTTCATGCATTGGAGAAGGAAATGGTAACCCACTCCAGTGTTCTTGCCTGGAGAATCCCAGGGATGGGGGAGCCTGCGGGCTGCCGTCTATGGGGTCGCACAGAGTCGGACACGACTGAAGTGACAGCAGCAGCAGCAGTCACTCAGTTGTGTCCAACTCGGCGACCTCATGAATGTATACAGCCCGCCAGGCTCCTCTGTCCATGGGGTTTCCCAGGCAAGGACACTGGAGTGGGCTGCCATTTCCTCCTCCAGTGTATTTGTTAGTGGTCTGTAAGTAACCAGACAGTGACCATCAGCCCAGTCATTCAGTTTTTTCAAACCTCTAAATGGATTATACTTTAGAGTCATGCTTGAGGGGAGCGGCTTTGAGAGGACATCAGGAGGAGACATTCTAATTCATTTCTTGTGAAGCATGTTTGATCAGTAATCTAAACACATTAATCACAGCCCCACTAAACCACAAATCATCCTAGTTGAGGATGAGCTCTAAAGGGAACAGTGGGACGTTACTGGCAGGAACACGTTGTTGCGAAGCTCACAGCCCACACCCAGTGCAGGGCGGTCGTGCTGGGCTCACCCGAGCAGGCTGAGAGCCGCAGTCAGGGTTAAAGTTGACCTTGTGAGAGGGCTGGGGCGGGGGCGAGGAGGAGGCTGGGGGCCCAGGCGGCCTGGAAGCACCCCTGTGGAGAGGCTGGCACCGCGTGGGGAGTCTGGATTTCCCGTACCTGCTTCCAGAGTGATGGCATCCCATGAGATCAATGACAGGACCCGCCAAGCTGTAGACTGGCTTCCCCAGCGGTGTCCCCACAGGTGTCTGTTGCCAAACATCACTTCTGCAGCCAGACCACAGCAAACAGTCCCCGAGCTGCGGGCCCCGCGCCCGGCGGGTGCTGGCTGCCCCCGGCCCTGCATGACCAGCCCCTGTGCGTTCACCTGGGCCCGAGGGCTCAGACCACTCACTTTTCCAGACGTATGGCTTTAACTCCTGTGCTGGGTGCTGGGGGGACAGAGCCAACCCCTGCTCCCCTGGACCTCATGGCACACCCCGAACGGCTGCACAGAGGTGGTAACTGTGCTAACGTGGGCCACAGAGCTGGTAGGCATGAAGGCGAGCGCTGGACAGGGCTGTGGAAAAGGTGAGCCCTGAGGCCGGGTGAGTGGTCCGCGGGGAGGCAGTGTGCCTGGTGGTCCAGACGAAGGGCATGGATGCTGGGGCTGCGTTGCTGGGTAGAAGCCTGACAGCCACCTCCCAGGCGCGGGGTCTGTGTAACGCGGCTATGACAGCTGTGAGGATGAAATGAATACATGCAGAGCTCTTGGAGAATGGCTGGCACACAGCAGGTGCTGCATAAACCTCAGCGAGGAGCAGGAAGCTGGGAGTGGGCTCTGCAGATTTCACAGCTGACCGGAGAATGAAGAGGCGCTGAGACTACCCGTCACGCCAGAAGCAAGAATACTGTCTTTTTTTCAGAATTTTTTTTTTTTAATGTGGACCATTTTTAAAGTCTTTATTGAACTTGTTACAAGTTACTTCTGTTCTCTGTTTTGACTGTTTCGGTTGCAAGGCGTGTGGGAGCCCGGATCCCCCACCAAGGATCGATGCACCCCTGCGTCAGGAGGCCAAGTTTTACCCAGTGCGGCACCAGGAAGCCCCACAAACACTGCCCTACTCAGACATTTCCTCAGAGGAATCAGTACTGCCCTTGTCGAGGACTTCCCTAGAACCTCTCTCGAGGGTTCGTTTACAGGATTTGAACCACTCGTTCAGCATTATTCCACAAAGTCACTAAAATGCAAGTCTCGACCCTTTCCTTAAGACCCAGGGAATATGTCTTTTTAACTTCTGGGGAGGGAGTCAGGATGTTTCAGAGAGTCAGGGAGGCAGTTGGCGGGGAGACTCCAGGTGAGGCTTGTGTTTGTATGACTGTTTACCCTGGGTCTGGGGGCAGAACGGCTCTGCCCCCAAATGATTCAACGGGGATGCTGGCAATTACAGCCACGCTGGCCACAGCATCTCAGAAATGGGGCGAAGGGATTCGTTCAATCCAGAGATGGTTTAAAACGCAGACCCTATGCTGGCTGACTGGTGAAAGATGCTTTTCATCCTACAACTAACCAGTAAAACCTACACTGCTGCTGCTAAGTCGTTTCAGTCGTGTCTGACTCCGTGTGATCCCATAGACAGCACCTCACCAGGCTTCCCCGACCCTGGGATTCTCCAGGCAAGAACACTGGACTGGGTTACCATTTCCTTCTCCAATGCAGGAAAGTGAAAAGTAAAAGTGAAGCCGATCAGTTGTGTCCGACTCTTAGCAACCCCATGGACGGCAGCCCACCAGGCTCCTCCATCCATGGGATTTTCCAGGCAAGAATACTGGAGTGGGTGCCTTTGCCCTTTCCAAAAAACCTACACATCCATAGTTAAACGTGCTGCTCACTAGTCATTAAACCCAATATGGCTTTGGATTTTTCTGCTGCCTCTAAACAATATAAAAGCCTCAGCGATGGTAAGGAACAGCCTTCACTTATCAGGGTGAGTATTAAAACGCTCCTTGTAATGGACATCTGTGTCTGAGACTCTTCAGTCCTGTACCTCCCCTGTCTTATGGATTCTTCAACAAAAACAAGGAAATCTTCCTCGAAGGAAGGACAACCAGCAAGCTTGCCAGTTCCTGGATCCAGGAAACGCCCAAGTTGCTGTCTACACCCTCCCTTTCTTGAAGCTGGGGAACTATCAATCCAGCCCTGTCTCCACGCAGCCCACCTGAAGCCCCAGCAGGCAAATGTCTTGTCAGTCTTCTCTCTTATTAATGGGGATTCCACCGTTTCTCTTGAGCCCCAACTCCAGAATTTAATCAGTGGCAGAGTACAAGAGTCCTCTACATCAAACCAAACTTCTCCCTTGCTTCAGTCCAAGGCGATTTCGTCTTATGCTGGAGATGCAAACCACAGTCACTGTGACAATCAGTCAAGTGTCTGAGGACAGTTAAGACAGCCTCTGGTCATTGCTCATCAGAATGGCCAACCGCAGCTCCCCGGGGTCCCCAAGGCCCGCTTTCCGTCATGAAACTGTGGGACGGTAAAGCGGAAAGGGATTTCAGTTGACAGTCCTGCCTGCTTGACGGATGACGGCAGGTCAGAGACGGGTGGACGCCTGCCACCAGACCACACTCTCTCTGTACTCCTGCCCTCTAGGCGCCTGACAACAGAGACGCTCATGGGATTTAGAAAGCTCGCCCAGCGGAGTGCTCTGCGATGGGCTATTCTGGTTAGCGGAGTCTCTCTCGGAAGGTGGGAAGAGCGGGCTTCCCTGGTAGCCCAGGGCTCAGGGCTCTGGGCTTCAGACGCAGGGGCGTGTGCTCCACCCCGGTCAGGGAGCTAGGATCCCGCAGGCCGCCGAAACTCGAAACAACCAGAAATGAAGAAGACGGAGGAGGGCCCGCCCTGTGGTGGTGGGAGAGGCTTGGGAACAAGGCCAGGGCGGGGTCTGTGCAGAGGAAAGTCCTCGGACAGGAGGGGAAGAAGGCAGAGTCCCTTGTTGCTCCCAGCCAGGTGGACCCAGGCAGGACCTCTAACGACCAACCTTCACCCGCCTCAGAGGGAAAGCAGGGCAGCTTCCTTCACACGGCCTGTTGCACAAAAACACTGTCATTTAATGAGACAAATACCAAGCACTCGTCAAACGCCAAGTACTTCTGTGAAAGTCACTCAGTTGTGCCCGACTCTCTGCAACCCCGTGGACTATACAGTCCATGGAGTTCTCCGGCCAGAACACTGCAGTGGGGAGCCTTTCCCTTCGCCAGGGGGTCTTCCCAACCCAGGGATCGAATCCAGATCGGTGTCGCAGGCAGATTCTTTACCTGCTGAACCCCAGGGAAGGCCGTCTCCAGTGGATCTTCCTGACCCAGGGATTGAACTGGGGCCTCCCGCATGGCAGGCGAATTCTTTACCAGTTGAGCCACAAACTCCCACCAAAACCCAGACCACCACAGAATTCAGGGTATCCCCAGAGTTACTATTCCTGAAGAAGATGAAACAGATGCGGCAAAGAGAAGGCAGAATAAAGCTAGAGTAATGAAAACAGTGTGATTTCAAAGCAGCAATAAATCCGCAGACTTGGGAATCAGAGCAGTGAGGGGATTTAAGCATGTGATAAAGGAGAATTTCAAAGCAGGGGGGAATGTGTGGAATATCTGATGAACGGTGCTGAGCAACTGGAGCGCTATATGGAAAAAGTCAGACAAAATTAATTCCCAGTGGATTAAAGACCTGCAGAAGTATCAGAAGAAAGTATATCCATAAAAACCAAGGGAGGGGTTCCCAGGTGGCTCAACGGCAGAGAATCCGCTTGCCAATGCAGGAGACATGGGCTCGATCCCTAGTCCGGGAAGATGCCACACGCCGTGGAGCAGCTAAGCCTGTGGAGCACGCCTCCTGAGCCTGTGCTCTGGGCCTGGGAGCCAGAACCATTGAAGCCCAATCACCCTCGGGCTCATGTTTCACGAGAGAAGTCACTGTGCACCGTGAGCAAAGAGGAGCCCTGCTCGCCACAACTAGAACAAAGCCCACGCAGCAAGGAAGACCCAGCCCGCCCAAGCGTGAAAAAACAATAAACTTGAAAGAAAAAAAAGGGGGGAAAGACTGACACACTTTATTACACATTCATTTAAAATTCCAGTATACAATATAAAAAAAGGAATTCAGAGACAAGCAGTAGACTAGGAAAAGATATTTCCAATATATATAAGAAAGGATTAGCACTCATTCTATGCTGCTAAGTCGCTTCTATAAGGAGTTACAAATCAGATATCAAGATGTAGAGAAAATGTGAACACATCATTCTCCAAAGAAAAAAAGAGAAATGGCTGAAACACTTAAAGGAGTGAAAACGTTAGCGAGCAATTGGAAAGTAAGGTTTTTTGTTAAAGGCAACTTTCACCCAACTGACTAGGCAAAACCTTATAAAGACTTAGAATATCTAGTGTTAGCCAGAGGGAGGGAAATGGGTACTTTCATACTCCATCACTATGAATCGACTAGGCATTTTACAAAGCAGTTTGACAATACCAGTCAGTTTTTGATTCAGAAATGACAATCCTAGCAGTTGTAGTTTGTGCACAAAAATTATATGAAAAAGTGTGTGCACTGCAAACTGTTTGCAATAGCCCCAGACTGGGAACAACTCGATGCAGGTCATAAGGACGTGGTAAAGGACATTCTGATACATATCCGTAATTTGGAGTGTGTTCGTGACAGCTACAAGCACAGATATTCCATGTGTGCCCCATGTTATTATACCATAAACTCTCTAGAAGGGCACCCAGCAAGCTTTTCACACAGAAGTTCATTCCGGATGAGTGAGTGGCATGGGGCGGGGGATGACTTCACCTTTTCACTTTACATACCTTCATATTATTAGATTTTTTATAATCATACTGATCAGGTAATTGTAAAGAACAAATGGACAGAATCTTGGTGCACTCAAGCACAGCAAAAGGGGACAAGGGTGGGATGGAAGAGCCCAGCTCAGGCTAAACGAGCCCCATGGGGTACGGAACAGCTCAGACAGACTGTATCGAGATGGCTGCTCAACATCCAGGATGGTTCTCGGTTCCTAAGCGCAAAGCACTTTAAAATCCATGCTTTGATCTGATGGTGGTCAGGAGATATCTTTAAAGGTCATCACCATGCTTGCTTCATACATGCCTATTAGGAAGGAGTAGGATTAAAAGACAAGATGGCTCACTATTTCTCTCAAATGAGAGCAGTATACTTCTTTGGCTTTCATTGAAAATAAAATGAAATAGTAGCTCTCAGGTTGAATTATCTGGATAGGATCCTCTACAATACCCAGGAATGAAGGAAATTGCTGTTTTCCATTCAGAAAGTTAAAAAAAAAAATCTCAGGCAAAGGCTGGATGCTGTGTGACAATCACCACGTGTGTGCACACGCTGGTACCGGCACGTGTACCTGACTGCTTGCAGCTCTGCATCCCATGGGAACAGTTCTCCTGAGCATGTCGCCAGAGTGGGCCAAACCTTCCCACTGCCCCTTCCCACCGCCCCATCACCCCGATGACTTGTCCAGTCAACCACAATCCACAGCTTCCCTCAATCAGATACGAGTTGCAAGAAGAAAAAACATTTCCCCCAAAGCATATCTGCTTTAAATCATAAAAAAAAGTTTCCTAAAGCATTTAACTTTTCCTCAAGGTAATTCTGTCTTACATTTTCCTATCTTATGTTTCTAGCACAGTGACAGCACACAGCAGACACTCAGAAAACAGCAGCCAAGTTCTCACCCTCTGGAGAGAGGCCACCTGGGGGCCCGCTACATGGCTCTTTCAGAGGTTTTCATATAACCAGGCTGTTACCTCCCTCATCTTAAAAAAAAAAAACAAAAAAACCCACCTGTGGTTTGGTTGGAAGCATTGGACCAATTTACCTGTGCTGTTGGTCCTTAGTTTCGATAAGCAGACCATGGATGTAATCCTGCTGCCACTCAGGGAAGCTGGGTAAAGGGTATATAGGAACCCTCTACCATCTTTGTAACTCTTCTATAAATCTAAAATTATTTCAAATAAAGTTTAAAAAACAAATATTAAGAAATGAGTAAAATCACATGCTCTTGGGTTGGAAGAAATAATATTGTTAAAAACACCATACTACCCAAAGCAATAAATAGCTTTGATGCGATTCCTACCAAACTGCCCACAGCACTTTTTATAGAACTTGGACAAGTCGTCCTAAAATTTACATGGAACCATAAAAGACCCCAAAGTGCCAAAGCAACACTGAAGAAAATGAACAAAGCTGAAGGCATGACCCCTCGGCCTCCAGACAATACTACAAAGCAACAGCAATCAAAATGACGTGATATCAGCACAGAAACAGAACCAAGACCAGAAGCAAACGCACACACCTGTGCTCCGTGAACCCTGGACAAAGGAGGCAAGAATAGACAATGGGCAAAAGTCTCCTCAGTAAGTGCAAATCAACAGTTAGCGCACACACCCTCACACCATATTCAGAAATAAACTCAATAAATAAAATGGCTTAAAGACTTAAATATAAAACATGACGCTGTAAAACTCCTACAAGAGAACATAGGCAAGACCTTCTCTGACACAAATCGTACCAATGTTTTCTTAGGTCAGTCTCCCAAGGCAACAGAAATAAAGGCAAAAATAAACAAATGGGACCAAATCAAACTTATAAGCTTTTGCACAGCAAAGGAAACCAGACACAAAATGAAAAGATAATCTGTGGAATGAGAGAAAATATCTGCAAATGATGCGGCCAACAAGGGCTTAATTTCCAAAATATACAAACAGCTCAGACCAAATGGCCAAACAATAATCAGACAATGAGCAGAAGACTCAGACATTCCTCCAGAGAAATACAGGGCCAGCGGGCACCCGAAAAGACGCGCATCATCGCTAATTATTAGAGAAATGCAAATCAAAACGACGACGACACGCTCACGCTGGTCGAAATGGCTAAAGTCTACAGACAATAAACGCTGGAGGTGTGGAGAAAACGGAACCCTCCTACAGTTGGTGGGAATGCAAACCAGCGCAGCCGCTGTGGAGAACAGTACAGAGGCTTCTCAAAAACTAAGACAAACTACCACCTGGCCCAGCAAGCCCACCCCGGGCCTGTACCCAGAGAAGAGCATGTTCAGAAAGACACTGAGTCCACTGCCCCACTGCTCACAACAGTCAAGACATGGAGACAGCCTGAATGTGCATCAACAGATGAGTGGATACAGAAGGTGCCGTGTACATAGGCAGAATGGAATATTACTCATTCATCAAAAAGAGGAAGTCAGAAAGAGGAAGACAAATACCACGTGTCACTTATATGTGGAATATAAAATACCACACACACGAACATACCTGTGAACAGAGACCCTCAGAAACATAAGATCAAACTTGCGGTTCCAGGCGGGGGGGGCCGGGGGGGGGGTGGATGGGGAGCTTGGGGTGAACAGGTACAAACTCATAAATACGATGGATAAACAACAAGGTCCTACTGGACAGCACAGGGAATTGTACTCAATGTCCTGTGATAACCCACAATGGAAAAGAATGTGAAAGAATGTGTCGATGTACAACCAAATCACTTTGCTGTACAGCAAAAATAAACACATTGTAAATCAGCCATCAGTTCAGATCAGCCGCTCANGATCAACCCTGGGATTTCTTTAGAAGGAATGATGCTAAAGAGATGTGTATAAGAGACAGGGGTGGATGGGGAGCTTGGGGTGAACAGGTACAAACTCATAAATACGATGGATAAACAACAAGGTCCTACTGGACAGCACAGGGAATTGTACTCAATGTCCTGTGATAACCCACAATGGAAAAGAATGTGAAAGAATGTGTCGATGTACAACCAAATCACTTTGCTGTACAGCAAAAATAAACACATTGTAAATCAGCCATCAGTTCAGATCAGCCGCTCAGTCGGGTCCGACTCTTTGCGACCCCAGGGCCAATCACTACACTCCAAAAAACTTTTGCGAGTAAAATTAAAAAAAAAAAGAAGCTCTTTTGACCCTATTTCCCTTTCCAGCTACCATCCTATCTTTTTCCTTCCCTTAACAGTAAAATTCTTTGCGATTACAATCGACACTCACTCATTGTAATTTGTATTTCCCTCTTAACATCCCTCTTGTCACGACCACTGGTGACCTTCCAGTTGCTGCGTCCATGGCTGCTCATTGGAGCCTCGCTCTCCTGTTGCTTCAAGCATGATACAGCTGACTGGCCCATTCTGCCTGGAACACTTTCCTCACGGGGGGCTCTGACTCCACTCTCTTCTCGTCTATTCAAGTACTTTGTGCAGCTCTAGAAGCGCCAAACCTCATCAACCCTCCACAGCTTACTGAGGGCAACTCAGCCCAGGCAGCCCCAACAAGCTGAACATTGAAAATTTGGCACAGTGGATGCAAACAATGAAATATACAAAAAGCCAAGCGTTCACAGGGAGACATAGAAAAACCTCATGGGTCACTTCGGAGGTTGCTTGGACACCAACTCATAGTAGGTTAGTTGGTAAACAAAGGGAAAGAAACAAGTGCTGATCCTGCCTCTCCAATTCAGACTCATTTTAGGGCAAAGTCAATGACAGAAAGTTGTTCTTAGAAGAATCATGGGCAATAAATGCAGGCAAGATGATAGAAGTGGGCAATTAGTCCTTAATGAAAGAGCACACAATGATCAACAGCTAGTAAGATTACTTGGCTGAAAGGCTGATAGAGAACTTTATACTGGGGGGAATCAGGCTGACAAAAGCTGAACCCACTGACCAATCTTAAAAACACTGAAAGCGGGACAGACGTTAGGTGCCACCTCAGGATGCAACAGAAATACCTACCACCACCTACGATGTAGTCTTCCAAAAGAAAAAAAAAATCTGGAGCCTGAATCTAAATAAGCTCCAGACCTACTTACCAGTTTATGTGACGTTCAGAGCATAGAGGGCCACGTTCAGCCACACCAGAGGGCACCACGGGCGGGGTTCACAAGGCGGGAAAGGCTGCAGGACGACCGGCTTCTTCCCCAAGGTGTCTGGGTGCGCGTGTGGGGAGGGGCGGGGGCTGTGGACTGAAAGACACTCCTGAGATGCCGACGGCACCTGCAGCTGCGGGCTTCGCGGCCACGGCGGGAGAACAGCTGGGGCGTCTCAGATGACCGTAGGGGTCGTTACTTGTGCTGCATGGCGACAGCTCCATGGTCGCGCTGAGGCGATACGGCTGTTACATGCCCGAGAATTACAGGTATGATTTCTAGAGTTTGCTTCAAAATACCCCCGAAACATCAAAACCCAAGAAGTGGAGGACAAAAAGACTGCAGCATGGGGTAATCAGGGACGTGATGGGCGTGTAAGAGTGAATTCCTCCGTCCTCTCTCCTTTGCTGCATCTGCCATGTCCTTCTCCAGAGCATCTTTGCAACCCAGGG
>SJXQ01000926.1:190632-206827 GCA_006408695.1 Aepyceros melampus | reverse complement strand
GGGCTGCGGGTCAAAGAAGAACTCCCCCCCGACTCTCACAGCCACCTCAGAGTCCAGGGCGCACTGCGGGGGACAGAGAAGAGCCTTCAGTCCTCTGTGGCAAAGGCCTTACACCAAACGCTCGCTCGTAGTAAGGCTGAGTGTCCGCCCCGGCGCGCCTACCAGTTTCTGGGCCCATCTTCACTCACTCACAGTGGCTGCACGGCCGTGAACTGATTCCACTCGCCCGTCACCCAGGCCGTTGCGTGTCCGCCTGTGTGACACAGGCGGCACAGCCACGCCGGATGGAGACAAGGAGGCCTGCCTCAGGGACTCCGCCACGTGCTAACTTTCTGGGCGATGAACTAGCTGGCTTGTGCAGACAGCCCTGGGCCCAGGGGACCGCCTGGAAGCAGGAGGTGAGGACCACACCCACCGCTGCAGGCAAAGGGGCTACTCCCGGGTGAGGACATTTACACCAGGGTGACCGTCAGAGCTGCACGTGCTGGCTCTCCAGGGGGGCCACGCTGCCCCAAGGGGGCATTCTGGAGGGTGTAACCGTGATCTGAGGGACCCAGCTGGCATTCAGAGGGCGGGGCCCGAGATGCCGGATGTGAACTCAGGGGTGTCCCAAAGCTGCTCCTACTAAGCAGATGACTAAACCTGCAGGAGTTCTGTGGGCCAGTTTCTGCAGGTAGTTTGATGCCAGCCATCTGGGGGGCATTTACACCACAGGAATCAGCAGATACAACAAATGAGGGCTTTTTAAAGTCAGAGAGCCGGTCTGACAGCACACTGTGATCTGCAACGCGCACAGGCTGCCCTGCATGTCTTTCTGAACGACCCACGGCACACTCATGGAGCTGAAACCAGTTCGCAAGGATCTGAGACTAGACCCTAACTTATTTTATAAGAAAAACTGAAAGGAGTATTTGCATGGATCTAATGTCACCTGAATTTTCCAGAATGTTACAGCCATGTAGAACTTTACCAAGCACATTCACTGTTCCAGAAAACCGGATCCGAGAGTGCAGCGCGCGTGGTGGTTGCGTCGCCAGGCGACAGCGGCACTCCATCTGCATTTGCAGACGTGCATTCACACGCGGAGATCCTGTGCCCGAGGAGCAGAAGCCTGACCGACGGCCTCAGGCTACCTTCTAGTTTCCTGGGCTTCCCTGCTGGCTCAGCTGCTAAAGAATCCCCCTGCAGTGCAGGAGACCTGGGTTCGATCCATGCGCTGGGAAGATCCCCTGGAGAAGGGAAAGGGTGCCCACTCCAGTGTTCTGGCCTGGAGAATCCCATGGAGTGTATAGTCCCTGGGGTCGCAAAGAGACATGACTGAGTGACTTTCATGTCACTCACCATTTCTATGCTGAAGCACAGTCTGATTATGGATTACTTTCCTTTGCTTCTCCTTTGTATTATATTTTGTACTATAGACAGCATATTAAAAAGCAGAGACATTACTTTGCCAACAAAGGTCCGTCTAGTCAAGGCTATGGTTTTCCAGTGGTCATGTATGGATGTGAGAGTTGGACTATAAAGAAAGCTGAACACCAAAGAATTGATGCTTTTAAACTGTGGTGTTGGAGAAGACTCTTCAGAGTCCCTTGGATTGCAAGGAGATCCAACCAGTCCATCCTAAAGGAGGTCAGTCCTGGGTGTTCTTTGGAAGGACTGATGTTGAAGCTGAAACTCCAATACTTTGGCCACCTCATGCGAAGAGCTGACTCACTGGAAAAGACCCTGATGCTGGGAGGGATTGGGGGCAGGAGGAGAAGGGGATGACAGAGGATGAGATGGCTGGATGGCATCACCTACTCGATGGACGTGAGTCTAAGTGAACTCCAGGAGTTGGTGATGGACAGGGAGGCCTGGTGTACTGTGATTCATGGGGTCCCAAAGAGACACGACTGAACTGAACTATTTTAAATATATAGGAGATTTTTACATGAAGGATGGTGAGTGAGTTTTCATTTTTGACAGAAGAAATTAGCAGCAAGGGCACATTCCATTAGGAATAACTAAAACCTAGGAACTACGACACCGGCTACCATGTGCTTTAAAATGCTCCTTCCTTACAAGTCTCGAAAACCAACCTGCAGAGGCTCGACGTAATGACGACAGTGAAGTTAATCCCTGTCTAACCCCCTCCCCTTCTTGCTTGCCTATATATTTCTCTATCTGTGAGAATCGAGGAGTAAAAGAGGCTAAGGAACCGGAGAGAAGACACTTTACCCGATGGCCACCTTCAGCATGCTTAGTGATGACAAGCAAAGCCTTTCGGTTGCTGTTTTTAGAAACCAGAGTATTTTCAGCCCTCAAGTTGGCAAGAAAATGTGCCCCAGGGAAAGATAACACTCAAGAAGCCTGTTGTCTCTTTAGTGACAAGAGGATCTTCAGGAGATCTATCTCCTAATTTGCTGGCATCTGGGAAGATTCAAAAGCCATCTTTGTCTTTTGTTGATCAATAAAAACCGCCAAGGTAGCAGAACATGAGACTTAAAAGTACTGTAGAATATAAAACACAAGCACGTAAAGGGACATTACCTCCAATTACACAGCAATGTATCTAATTTGGGTATAGATTCTCTACCTGTGAAATAAACAACTTTCTCACAGCAACTGGAGCCCAGCACACAATAGCTGTCTAGAACCCTTTAACCTGTCAGGAGCCTGAGCCAAAGTAGATACAATGAAGGAAGACGCTTATGGCAGTTTATTCCAGGTCTGCTACCACCCAGACACTCACGTGCCTCTACTGTCCACTCTAATAGCTTAATAAAGATAAATCCTCAGGAGGAAAACAGCCACGTGAGAACGGTTCCAAGAAAAACCTGACTTCATAAAGGCTGCCTGCAACTCCCTCTGGGCAGAGCAGAGCAGACTCCACAATTAGGACGTGCATTCAAGCAATGCCACGTGGAGATTTTCTACAGCCTCTTAGAATACGTTCCTTCATTGAAACGTCAATGAGCCATGAAACCAAGCAGGGGCTATGGACCGGGACCAGGCCCAGGTCACGTGGGTGGCCAGAGGCGGCGCGTGGCACTACGGGCCAGGGTGGCTGAGCTCCTTTTAACAGACTCAGGGCACAGGGCGCCCCTGCTGCTCCCACCCCCAGGGCGTGTGTTATCAGCTCAGGATACATTCTGGAGATAGCGCCAGGGGAAAATCCATAGAGAATCTAAAAAGCAATGAGGTAGCCAAGGCCACACCAAATGAAGAACACAGAAGGCTGCAGGGAAAATGTGACCAGATACACTAATGGATACCTACGGCGAGCAGCTGGAGACGTGTCTAAACTGACGCCATGTGCCGTGTGAAACCTCAGAATGTATTTTTTATGCTGCTGTAGGTTTAGAAATCTTTTAGTTTCTAAAATTATCTTCCACTAACAGTTTTGTTTTTCTTTTTGTTACACAGTTCAGTTCAGTAGCTCAGTCGTGTCCGACTCTTTGCGACCCCATGAATCGCAGCACGCCAGGCCTCCCTGTCCATCACCAACTCCCGGAGTTCACTCAGACTCACGTCCATTGAGTCTGTGATGCCATCCAGCCATCTCATCCTCGGTCGTCCCTTTCTCCTCCTGCCCCCAATCCCTCCCAGCATCAGGGTCTTTTCCAATGAGTCAACTCTTCGCATCAGGTGCCCAAAGTACTGGAGCTTCAGTTTTAGCATCATTCCTTCCAAAGAAATCCCAGGGTTGATCTCCTTCAGAATGGACTGGTTGGATCTCCTTGCAGTCCAAGGGACTCTCAAGAGTCTTCTCCAACACCACAGTTCAAAAGCATCAATTCTTCAGCGCTCAGCCTTCTTCACAGTCCAGCTCTCACATCCATACATGACCACAGGAAAAACCATAGCCTTGACTAGGCGGACCTTATTCGGCAAAGTAATGTCTCTGCTTTTGAATATACTATCTATTGGTCATAACTTTTCTTCCAAGGAGTAAGTGTCTTTTAATTTCATGGCTGCAGTCACCATCTGCAGTGATTTTGGAGCCCAAAAAAATAAAGTCTGACACTGTTTCCACTGTTTCCCCATCTATTTCCCATGAAGTGATGGGGCCAGATGCCATGATCTTCGTTTTCTGAATGTTGAGCTTTAAGCCAACTTTTTCACTCTCCTCTTTCACTTTCAACAAGAGGCTTTTTAGCTCCTCTTCACTTTCTGCCATAAGGGTCGTGTCATCTGCACATCTGAGGTTATTGATATTTTTCCCGGCAATCTTGATTCCAGCTTGGGCTTCTTCCAGTCCACCATTTCTCATGATGTACTCTGCATATAAGTTAAATAAGCAGGGTGACAATATACAGCCTTGACGTACTCCTTTTCCTATTTGGAACCAGTCTGTTGTTCCATGTCCAGTTCTAACTGTTGCTTCCTGACCTGCATACAGATTTCTCAAGAGGCAGGTCAGGTGGTCTGGTATTCCCATCTCTTTCAGAATTTTCCACAGTTTATTGTGATTTGTTACACAGTTTGATGAATTTTAACACAAACATAGCGAAGTGCATCTACCACCAAAACCAAGGCACCGAACAGTCCCCTTCACCCCAAACTCCACCCTGCTGTCCCTTCCGCACCCACCATCCCCGCGCTACTCCCCGAGCACTGATCTGTTTTACTGCTGTATTTCTGTCTTCCAGACTGCAGCATAAATGAGACTGGCTTCTGTCACGCAACACAACGCCCCCGAGAGTCACCTCCGTTGCTGTGTGCATCAACAGCTGATCTGTTTTTACTGCCGAATAACAAACACAGGCAGACCTGGGAAATACTGCAGAGTTGGTTCCGGACCACTGCCATGAAGTACTGAAATCAAGCGTGCTTACTCGAGCATGTTCAGTCATGCTGGACTCTTTGCAACCTCATGGACTGGAGCCCGCCAGGCTCCGCTGTCCATGGAATTTCCCAGCAAGAACACTGGCGTGGGTTTCCATTCCCGTCTCCGGGGATCTTCCCGACCAAGATCAAACCTGCGTCTCCTGCACGGCAGCCAGGTTCTTCATCTCTGGGCCACGTGGTGGATTATAGCTGCTGTTCGGTTTCCCGGCGAGTATAAAAGTTACGCTTATATACACTTTAGTCTTTTAAGTGTGCAATAGCATTATGTCTTAAAAAAAAAGTACATTCGTTAATTTAAAAATGAGTGAGTGAGTGAGTGAGTGAAGTCGCTCAGTCGTGTCCGACTCTTTGCGACCCCATGGACAGAGAAGTCCATGGGATTCTCCAGGCAAGAGTACTGGAGTGGATTGCCATTCCTTTCTCCATAATTTAAAAATACTTTATACTATTAATACTAAGCTATAGCAATCAAAACAGTTTTGTACTGGCATAGACAGAGCAAAATACAAGGTCAGTAAGCCCAGAAATAAATCCACACTTATGGCCAACTGATCGATGACAAGGAGGCAAAAATACACAGTGGAGAAAAGATAGACTCTTGACTAAAGTGGTGCTGGGAAAACTAGACAGGTGTATGTAAAAGAATGAAATAAGAACATTCTCTAATACCGTACAGAAAAATAAAACCTCAAAATGGATTAAATACCTAAATGTTAAGGCCAGATACTATAAAACTAGAGGAAAATAAAGGCTACTCTTTGACAGAAATCACAGCAATATTTTCTTGGATCTCCTAGAGTAATGGAAATAAAAACAAAAATAAAAAAATGGGACCTAATTAAACTTAAGAGCTTTCCTTTGCATAGCAAAGGAAAACATAAATAAAAAGACTACAGGAAAACATTTGCAAATGCTGCTACCAACAAGGATTTAATTTCCAAAATATACAAACAGCTCATACAGCTTAATATAAAAAAGGAAAAAAAAAATTAAAACATGGGCAGAAGACCAAACAGACATTTCTCCAAAGACATCCAGACGGTCTACAGGCACAGGAAAAGACGCTGCACAGCACGGATTGCTGGAGAAATGCGAATCAAAAAACCACAATGAGGTACCACCTCACCTCACTCCCATCAGAACGACATCATCAGAAAGTCTACAAATAGGAAATAGTAAAGAGGGTGTTAATGGGAATATAAACTGATACAGCCACTATGGAGAACAGTATGGAAGGCCCTTAAAAACTAAGACTAGCGCTTCCATATGACCCTGCAACCCCAGTCCTGGGCACATCTAGAGAAAACTCTAATTTGGAAAGATACAGGCGCCAATATTCACAGCAGCAGTATTCCCAGGTGCCAAGACACGGGAACAACCGAGCTGTCCATCAACAGATGAATGGATAAAGAATGCGACGGAGGACTACTCAGCCACAAGAAAGAGCGAAATATGCCATGTGCAGCGACAGGGATGGACGTGGAAAGCGTCACAGTAAGTGAGGTAAGTCAGAGAGAGGAAGACAAATACCATGTATCACATATGAAGGCCAAAAGATGATACAGAAAACGTATTTACAAAACAGACTCACAGACATACAAGACAAACGTATGGTTACCAAAGGGGAAAGCAGGGGAGAGAGAAATGAGGAGTCTGGGATTAACATCCATGCGCTACTATAACTAAGACAGTAAACACCAAGGACCTACTACACGGCGCTGGGAACTACGTTCAATGCCTTACAATAGGCTATACTGGAAAGGAATCTGAGAAAGAACGCACACGCACTTACGGATAGCTGAGTCACTGCTGCACATCTGAAACTCACACAATGTTGTAGATTACATTAATAAAAAAATTTCTTCATATCAAGAAAACCTTATCTAAAAAAAATGCTAACAACCATCTAACAGTGCAGGGTTGCCACATTCAATTATCAGTTCATTCAGTTGCTCAGTCGTGTCTGACTGTTAGCGACCCTGTGACCCACAGCACGCCAGGCCTCCCTGCCCATCACCAACTCCCAGAATCCACCCAAACCCGTGTCCATCGAGTTGGTGATGCCATCCAGCCGCCTATCCTCTGGCGTCCCCAAGAACACAATCATCCGTAAAGTGCAGTCAAGTGGAACACAGCACGGCGAGGTCTGCCTGTGCGCCGTATGAACCGTCGCAGCTCCGAACCCATCGCCTGCTGAGGGGCGTTTGCAGTTTCCAGGTTTTGAGGGCCATGAATAGAACCACTATACGCACTCATGTTCAGGTTTCTGTATGAACAATTTTTTTGTTTCTCTGGAATGAATACCCAGGAGTCACACTGCTCGGTGTTACGTCCAGTGTGCACTGGTTTCACATGAAACTGCAGAAGTCTTTCCCAGGACGGCCTTGCATTCCTGTTGACACTATAAGCAGCGTGAGATCTCCAGCTGCCCCGCGTCACTGGCGCCGCTGGCTATGGTCGCACTTTAAATCCCAGGCAGTCTAATGGGTCTGCAGATGCAGCCACCAGGTGTGGCTTTAACCTGCATTTCCCTGATGATGGATGATGTGGACTGCCATTTCACTGCTTATTTGTCATCCTTATATCCTTTTAGGGAAGTGTTCAATCCTTTGTTCATTTAAAAATCAGGTTTGTTTTCTTTTTGCTGCCTTTTAAGTTCTTTATACATTCTGGATGCAAGTCCTTTGTTGGCTATCTAATTTGCAAACACTTTCTCCTAGGCTGTGACTTGTTTTTTAAATTTCTGTTAATAGTATATTTTGAAGAAAAAAATTTTTAGTTTTGATTAAATTCTATATATAAATCTTTCCTTTTGTGGATCTTGCTTTCTGTGTCATGTCTAAGAACTATCTGCCTGCCCTGCTGTTCAGAATATTTCCTATGTCTTCTAAAACCTTATAGTTTTATATTTTGGACCTTAGACCTACAACATATTTTAATTTTGAATATAAAGTGTGAGATCTAGGTCAGGGTTCTGCTTTATTTTTGCATATGGACAGACTCAACACCGTTTCTTGAAAAGGTCACTGCTTCTCCGTTGAGTTTCTTTAGCACCTTTGCCAAAGTTCAAAAGGTTGTATGTGTCAGTCTATTTCTGAATGCTTTACTTTGTCTCTTTGATCTGTATGCTTACTCCTTCACCAATACTACTCTGTATTGATTATTGTAGCCTTATTTTAATCTTAAATTGAGCAATATGATTCCTCACACTTTAGGCTTCTTTTTCAAAA
This sequence comes from Aepyceros melampus, assembly GCA_006408695.1. Lineage (NCBI taxonomy): Eukaryota > Metazoa > Chordata > Mammalia > Artiodactyla > Bovidae > Aepyceros > Aepyceros melampus. The sequence goes on along the minus strand of SJXQ01000926.1, from coordinate 198,767 downwards.
CTGCTTTTGCCATCCTAGTTCTTTTCTCTTCCATATAAATTTCTAAATCAGTTTGTCTGTATCTACAATATTTACAATACAGCACCCTCTGTTTTGTGATCCCAGGTGGCTCAGTGGTAAAGAATCCGCCTGCTAATGCAGGATATCCGGGTTCAGTCCCTGGGTCAGGAACATCCCCTGGAGGAGGAAATGGCAACCTACTCCAGTACTCTTGCCTGGAAAATCCCGCAGACAGGGGAGCCTAGTGGGTGGCCTACAGCCCATGGGGTCGCATGGAGTCAGACAAGATTGAAGGACTGAGCAGGCACACACCCATTCTCTTTTCTGGTAAAGAGGAGAAGAAAGTGCCTGGGATGGGATGGAGATTGTTAGTAAGCAAACAAGGCACACTCTAGAAATGAAGGGGATGGCAGTAAAAAAAAAAAAAGACAAGGATCAAAAATCAAGAAGACAAATCTTTCCTGAGCTCACTCTTTGTTATCAGGATTCTAGTAGGTAGTGAGGAGCAGCGTAGCGCTGTGCTGAGCCCCACAGTGAACCACGAGTTATTTATTAGCAGCAAATGTGGACTCCGTCCCAGACTCATGAGTGAAGAGCTTTCCAGAGGCTGAAACAGAGAGGCAATCGCACCACGGGCTTAGCAGAGCTCACGTCTGGGCAGGAAAAGTGTGTAATCAGAGATTGTTTCCCCCTCCAAATAATGAGAGTGGTAGCTTAATTCCCTTCACTTAGGACAGTGAGGACAAAATAATCTGATTAATAGAATTACCACTGACGAGACACCCAGAGAGCCCATTTTCAACAACTTACATATAAAGTAACATGCCTTACTCCTATAGTAGGATCCCACTGAATACTGCTTGGTGACCCAGAAGGAGTTTCCTGACCCCAGGGTATCTTTCCATCACCCTTTGCTGCATCAACATGATCCTGCTTCTTGGGGACCTCCTTGGTGGCCCCGGGTTAAGACCCCACCTCCACGCATGGGGTGCAGGTTCTGTCCCTGGTTGGGGAGCTGACACCCCACACGCCACGTGGCACAGCCAAAAAGTAAAAAATAAACAAATATGCTGCTCCTGTACCCCTTCTGGAATCTGAATTCTGGACGGAAGGGAGCTCTCTGTGAGCGTGTACCCTTTGCACCCAAGCCTAGGTTCCTTAGGTAGATTAAGTGAGCTGAATTTTGTGAGAGACAGAGAGACCAGATCTCCAAGTTTAAACAGAGGTTTGCTCACCTGATTGTGAATCCAGAGAGCAGGAGGGTGGTTTGTATGTTTCACTGCCAGCTCTATCATTCTGTCTTGTTGCAGCAGCCTAGGGCTGGAGCATATTGAGAACCCACCAACCACAGAGACTCCTGGGATAAAAAAATCAACCCTAAAAGGAAAGGCAAATAAATTGACTATCGTTAATGCAATTTTTAAAGTGCAAGGTAAACACAACTGACAAAATTTTAGCTAGAATAACTAAGAAAAAAGGAGAAAAAAATATAATTACTAAAATCAAGAATGAAAGATGGGATATTATCACCAACTTCACCAAAAAAAAAAATTATAAAGGAATTCTATGAATAACTGTAAGACAAAAAAATGGCTAACTCAGATGAAATGGATGCATTCCTAGAAAAACACAAACTACCAAAGTGGACTCTAGAAGAAACAGAAAATCTGAACAGATCCATAATAAATGGACTGAATTAGTATAATTTAAAAATTTCCCACAAGGGTAAGTCCAGATGGCAGCAGAGGTGAACTCTGTTAAACATCTGAAGAAGACTTAATGCTTATCTTTCACAAATACTTGCCCCTAAAACAGAAAAACCACTTTCTACTTCACTCTACCATGTCAGTATCATTCTGATACTAAAGCCAAACAAAGATATCACTGAGCCACGGATCACCATCCCTTACAAATACAGATGCCAAATTCTCAGGAATACTGGCTCAACACACAAAAATCATCAAGGACTTAAACCGCTTACCACAAGAAAGGACAAAGTCTATTGATCATCTCAACAGATGCAAAAACGGCATGTGACAAAATTCAACACCCTTACATAAGAAATATACTCAACAAACCAGGAATAAATGGAAATTTCCTCAGCCTGATAAAGACAACTACAAAATATCTAATCATATTTAACCCCGAAAGGCTGAAAATTCCCCACCTGAGAAGAGAAACAAGACAAAGATGTCTGCTTTGACCAATTCTACTCAACACTGTACCAGACATTCTAGCCAAGGCAATTAAGCAAGAAAATGAAATAAGAGGCATCCAGATTGAGGAGAAAGAAGTTGCAGATGACATAACATTATATATAGAAAATCCTAATGAATTTACTATAAATATATAAGAACTAATAAACAACTTCAAATAAAGTTAGAGAATATAAAATTAATAATAAAAACCAAGTGTACTTCTGCCCACTAGCAATGAACAATCTAAATGCGAAACTAAGGGAAAGCCCTATTTATAAGTAACAAAATAACTGAAAGAAGTGTGAGACTTACACACTAAAAGCTACATCACTGAGAACAATCAAAGAGATCTAAATAACCGGAAAGAAGGTCTAAATAAACAGAAAGGCTCCTTACATTCATGGACTGGAAGACTTATCATTATTAAGATGGCAATGGTTCCCAAATTGATCTACAGGTTTAACACAATGCCTATCAAACCCTAGCTGGTTTCTTTGATAAGTTGATCATAAAACTGATATGAAATTCAAGGTGCCTAGAATCATCAAAATAATCTTTGAAAAGAAGAATAAATTTGGAGGAGTCACATGTTCTGGTTTGAAAATTGTTTTAAGCCACAGCAATGACGACACTGTGGTACCGGCGTTAGGACAGGCAGGTATCAAAGGCAAAAGACCGAGAACCAAAAAATAAACTTAGTTTTACGGTCAACTGATTTTCAACAGGGCTACCAACACAATTTAATGCAAAAGAAGAGTCTTTTCAGTAAGTGGTGATGATTTTATAATAATCTATAAAGGAAAAAGAATCTGAAAAAGAATAAACACCACACACACACACACACACACACACACAAGTGAATCACTCTGCTGTCCACCAGAAGCTAATGCAACACCGAACACCAGCGACACGTGAATAGAACACAGCGCCAGGACAAGCGGACGGCAACTGGAGAAGAACAGGGCGGACTCCACCTCACACCATACACAGGCACTAACTCTGATGAGACCACAGACCTACATATAAACATTAAAAATATAAACTCAGACTCACACAGGAGTGCCTCTTCACAGCCAGTTACTTAGAAATGACACTAAAACACAAAGGTAAAGAGACCCTGGAGAAACTTGACCGCATAGAATGAAAGCTTGTGTGCCACACACTGACGTGCAGTGCTCACCATAAGAGAGCTAAAAGACGCCCTTGGAATGGGAGAATGAATCATGTATCTAACAAGCAATTTATATACAGAATACAGTAATAAAAAGCAAACTCAAAACATGGGTAAAGGGGCTTCCCTGGCGGCTCGGTGGAAGAGGACCTGCCTGCCAATGCAGGAGATGCTGGTCTGGGAAGACCCCACGGGCCAGGGAGCAACTGAGCCTGCGTGTCACAACCTCGGGCCTGTGCTCTAGGGCCCGGGAGCCATAGCTCCTGAGCCACATACCCTGGAGCCTGCGCTCCACAACCAGAGAAGCCTCAGCAACGAGAAACGCACGCACCGCAACTGGGAGCTCCTGCTCCCCAAAGCTAGAGAGACATCCACACAGCAACAAAGACCCAGCACGGACAGATAAACAAGTAAATAAAATCACATTTCAAAAGTGGGCAAAGGACTTGTACAAACATTTCTCCAAAGAAGATACATAAATGACTAATAAGTACATGAAAAATCGCTCAACCTCACTTGTCATTAGGGAAATGCAAATTAAAATCACGAGCCGTTACGTCACACTCACCTGGACGGATGGCTGATCAAAAAGACGATGTCAAGTGTCAGTGAGGATCTAGAGAAACTGGAACCTTTGTACATTACCGATGGGAATGCGACATGGCCTTGCTCCTTTAAGAACAATCTGGCAGTGCTGAAAGTGTGAAGATGTGACCAGCACTTCTACTCTGAGCTATACACTCAAGAAATAAGAAAATATATACCCACTTAAAAATATGCACATGAACGTTCACAGCAGCATTACTGATAACAGCCTAAAAGTTTCAAAACAAGCTAAATGTTCTCCAACTGATGAATAGGTAAACAAGGGCGGCACAGTCACAGGATGGAATAAAGTACTGAAACGCGCCACACACAGATGGGCAGCGAAACTGCATTAAGCGAAAGAAGAGACGCTGCTCAGTCGTGTCCGACTCTTTGCGACCCCATGAGCTGCAGCCTGCCAGGCTCCTGCGCCCATGGGATTTTCCAGGCAAGAGTACTGGAGTGGGTTGCCATTTCCTTCTCCAGGAGATCTTCCCGACCCACGAACTGAATCCGGGTTTCCTGCATTGTAGACAGAAGCTTTACCATCTGAGCCACCAGGGAAGTCAAGAACTGACAGAAGTGAAGGAAGCTAGTCAAAAAGAGACCACATACTACATAATTCCATTGGCACAAAATGTCCAGAACAGGAAAACCCATAAAAGACAGAAACTAGAACAGTGGGTGCCTAAGGGTGAGGACGGGGAGTGAATGATATTCAGGGCAGAGTTTCTTTCTGGGATGATGAGAATGTGCTGAAAGTTGACTGGCTGATCACCGTACAATTCTAGAATATACTGTGAATCCAATTCTGTGAACATACTGGAAAACACTGAACTGTACCTTTTAAATGGGTGGATTTTATGATACGTTTATCTTGATAAAAGAGTTTCCTAAATGTGAAAAAGAAATCAACAAAAACTCTCTTGCTGGCATTGAATAGGCTGATGCGGCCTCCTAAATTCTGACAGTCTCACCTTCGCCTCTAAGCACTCTCCTGGAGTGGAGAACTCTTGTGAGTTTCAAGCCATCAAAACTGTACGCCACAAATTTTTTTTGGGTGAGGGTTCTAGGAAATGCAATAAATCTAGTCACATACCAAGGAAACAGAAATTACTACCAACTGAGACCACAGAAAATTCCCATCCCCGTGTCCAGGAAACTCATGTATCCATTAGAGCTGTTCTTCAGCCATCGAAGGACAGACAGTATAATTAAAAAAAGGGGACAGTCTCATCCCCCGCCCCTGGGAGAAAAAAGCACGTGATGTCCTCTCCTGATCTGATCTATGGCTTTAGAAGCTGTGCTGTTCTCAACTCTGGCCTTAGGTACCTGGTCTTTTTAAGTCTTAGAAAACAAGTTCTGGGCACGAAGTGCTCCAGAAAAGGTCCCCAGGTTATTTCCGCCTGTATTTACTTCCTTCTTTCCCATGAATAATTTCCCTTCCATTTCAGACAAGATACAAATTTTAAAAGACAACAGTTAACACTTACTAACACCGTTGCTATATGTTTTCAGAGAAGAGGTGAATGGCATTTCCATAGCGTCTGTGTTTTAAAAAAATTAATCTCTGAGCTATTTTTGCTGCTTTATTTCCTGAACTATAGCACCCTCTGCTGCTTGATGTTGATAGAGACCTTTTTCTCTGGTAACTGAGGGGGAATCCCTCTTCTCTAGTAACTCTGGAAACCCTCCACCTTTAGGGAAAAGGACTCCTTCATGAAATGCTACAGAAGAACCTCATCTGAATAGGCTTAAGAAAGGATCACAATACATATTTAGTAAAACATCTTTCCAAGAAAGAGTAAGTTTTAGACACACACACACACACACACACACACACACTCACACACACACCGTGTTAAAAATGCCATCCTTCACAGCGAGAACATGAAGAGCAGAAGGAAAGGGCCTCGTTGCAGTGAAGCACGCGTGTCCGCGTCTACGGTGGCACAGGCAGCCCCGTCCCGCCCCAGGGCCCAGCAGGCACCCGGGCCGCAGCCGAGGGACCCTGCGTCACCCTGAGGTCCCCACTCTCAGCCGCCTGGCTCGGCACACGACAGACAGCCAGTCTGCCGGCCACGCACAGGCGCGGAGGCTGGCGCTGGCAGCAAAGAAGCAAGTCGGTCTTGGTTCCGCCCTCACAAACCTCCCTCATGGGAGGAAAATTAACTGATGGCTCAGCAGGCAAAGAATCTGCCTGAAATAAAGGGGACACAGAAGACCCCTTGGGTCTGACCCAATCCCTGGGTCAGGGCGATCCCCTGGAGGAGGAAATGGCAGCGCACCCCAGTATCTTGCCTGGAGAATGCTATGGACAGGGGAGCCGGCATGCCATGGTTCAGAGTGTCACAGGAGTCAGACACGGCTGAGCACTAGCATGAAAGAATCTGCTTGGGAGAGAGAAGGCGGCATCACTTGAGATGCGTCTGGAAGCGCTTGTGCTTAGCGCAGACTCCTGCGTAGCTCCAACATGTGATCCTGATGTTATCAGGGAAATACTAAAAAAGTTACCGCATTTTATTTTTAAAAAAATCCGCTTGGGGGTGGGTGGGACAAGTGGAGGGGAGGAGAGGGGAGGAAAAATAAAGAAGTTAATTCCAGCAGGGATGGAGGAATCAGGAAAGACTTCACAGAGGAGTCCTGAAAGACAGCGCTCACCAGACAGGCAGTGGAGGAGGACACCATCTGCACAGAGGCCCCCAGGAACGCGGCACTGCCTCCACGTGGGCCTGAGTCGGGGCTGCGGCGCCTACGTTTGCAGTGCAGCTGCCCTGCTGGCAGGCAGTGGAGAGTCCTAGTTCTCTAACCTGGCTCCTCTCACCTCATTACCCTGAGCACTTTCAACCATGAAATCCTGTTATCTCATATGAAGTCAGAGACACAGCTTGCCCCACTCGGAAACGCGTCGCCTGCTCCCTGGTGTGCTCTGCACACAGCCCGGGCGTGCAGCGGGCGCCGGAGGCGTGCGCCTGCCCACTCTTCACAGGCCAGGTGCTCTTCCCACAGCAGCCTCGGCACACAGGAGGCTGGCGAGGAGCTCAATCTGTCCCCTGGACCCCACGGACACTCCTCACAGAGGACCTCACCAGCACGCATGCTCTCTGGCGGCCTCAGCAAAGCACTGGCTAAAACAGACACCCAAAACAAACGCATAAATAAACATCAGGCACTGTGCCAAATGCCCGCTATACCCTACAACACCGAAGTGTTACTTTTCCTCTTCAAGGACATGGAAACCGAAGCCCAGAGCAAAAACGAAGCCTCCCACCTTGCAGAGAGGCAGGTGGGAACGCAGAGCGGCAGGTGGGAACACAGAGCGGCAGGTGGAGGGCAGAGCGGCAGGTGGGAAGGCAGAGGGCAGGTGGAAGGCAGAGGGCAGGTGGAGGGCAGAGCGGCAGGTGGAGGGCAGAGCGGCAGGTGGGAAGGCAGAGGGCAGGTGGGAAGGCAGAGGGCAGGTGGAGGGCAGAGGGCAGGTGGAGGGCAGAGGGCAGGTGGAGGGCAGAGGGCAGACTGGCACGCATGACAGAGACCCAGGGACGGACCCGCCCACAGCACCGACACCCTCGGTACACTGAACCTGGCAGCCCCAGGCACTCACCAGCACCCGGTGGCACTGAACCTGGCAGCCCCGAGCACTCACGGGCAAGGGGAGACTGTTGGGGCCATGCGCAGCTCCATCCTTTCTCCCTCAGTCAGGGGGAGCTCCAAGCAAGGTCCAGAGCAGGACTCCCCAGGAAGCCGTGTGCTAAGCTGTGAGCTCCTGGTGGGAGAAGCCGGGAAGGTTCAGCCCTGCTTGTGCGGGAAACGGGTCTGAAGGAGTTCTCCTTTTCTCTCTGGATGGGATGGCGTGAGATCTGAGAGCTGTCTCCCAGTACAGGCACCCCCACAGCCAACAGCCCCGGAAGACCACCCCTGGTCTAGGCTGGGAGTGTCCACCCGAGGGTCAGGGCCCAAGGCCGCAGAACGTGCACTCGGGCACTCAGAGGCAGCTCCGCGCCTACCCTCGGAGCGTGGCAGGCATCGGCGGGGAACACCGGTCCAGAGTCCCGGGACGAGGGGCCCCAGCCCAGCGGGCGCTCTCCCCCGGCCCCAGCAGCTCTCTCTCCGACCATCCCAACCCTGTGAGCACACGGCAGCCCCCTCCTCTCTCCTCCCCCGAGTGCCACGTGGGGTGACGG
>SJXQ01000926.1:142589-186741 GCA_006408695.1 Aepyceros melampus | reverse complement strand
CACGGAACTCCCCCGCCCCCCCCCGCCTCCCTGACCTGGTCCCCCTGCCCCTTCTCTGCTCCTCCTCCCACTCCTCACCAGGAGCCTCACCCCTGCTCGCTCTCCGCCTCCGGGCCAAGGCCCTCAAGCACTCCCAAAGCTACTGTCCCTTCCCCCGACGCGGCACTCCTTTTCTGCCAACTGCCAGCTCACAGCTACACTCTCTGTGACGACAACCAGCACCTGAGGGGCACCCAGCACAGAGCACTCCAGGTTCCGAGGCAGACGCTTAATGCACATTAACCACGCAGCTAATACGGACAACCACATTCCACCCCAAGAGACAGGACTATCACCCTCCATTCTGCAGAAGAGCAAACAGAAAGGGTTGGTGATGTGCTCACGAACACTCGGGCATGGCTGAGCCCAGAGTCTCACCCAGGTCTGCCCGGCCCTTGACCGCCTGAGAGCTCTGTCCTGAAGGCAAAGTCATCGACACGCACAACTGAACCCACCCCGCTCCTTCCTTCCACAACCCTTCTGGAGCCTGGGGCTTGGCCCCAGCGGGGCAGAGGTGGAGAAGGCTGTGCCTCACTCAGGGGCCCTGCCAAAGCAGCCGCCTCCCGCCGCTGGGACTTGCGTTCTAGGTCCACCCAGGCCTCAGCATGTCAAGCCCACACGGGGCGCAGGCACACCCAGCCTGCTCGTCCCAGAGCCAGCTCCGTAAGCGCCCCTCACACCTCCTCCCCGGGCTCACCCGCCGCCACCCTGAGCCAGGAATCCCCGCTCTTCTCGCCTGAACTTCTGTCCTTTCCGCCTGTCTATCCTACTCAGCACGTTTTATGTTTAAATGGAAATATTCATGAACATATCTTTTCCACACACAGACCACAAGCCTCCTGCAGGTAGGAGGAGACAGAGCCGACATCTAGATCAACTCCCCACCTTAAGCACAGGGCTAAATGCACAGTTAAGAGTCAGTAAATATTTGCAGAATGGATCAAAACTCTTAACTCAAAGTGACCTAAAACTGGTTTATAAAACAAAGGTTAGTAGAAATTCAGGAGATTTTTATGGTCAAAACAGAAAGAAGAAAGGAGGTGGGAGACCATTAAAGAAAGCCTGGCCTAGTTCATATTCAAAACACAGAAGAGGGTGGGGAAGACGGGGATTTTTTCAGTGGGACAGGACTCTTCGTTTGCCACACGCTCTAAACTTCTTATTACAAAGACAGGTAACAACGATCATCAGAGGACTCTTCATTACATTACTAATCTCAATTTTTTTTAGGTTTACAAAAAAGAAACATTTGTTTTCATTATTTTCTTTCAGTATAATCCGTGAAAACACAGCCAAGAGCTCGATTATTTCACCTGTAACAGTTTAATGGGCTTCTGTCAGATTCATTAAAATCTAGGTAAGTGCAAGCTTTAAACACATCCCAAAGAGTCACCTGGTGGCAGGGAAGTGACATTCATGTCATGGGGCCGGGGGTGGAGGCGCAGAGAACCTGAGCTGAAACACAAGCTTGCTCGGTCAGCAAACGCCCAACCGTGTAAAATACCATCAACAACAGTCTGCCAAAGTCCAAATAAAGAATTCAATGAAGAAGGGAAAGACGTTACACCTCCTATTGGAAAGGTCCACTTCTCATTTGGATAGACTTCATGAAAATGTCCCCAGATGCTTTTTGCCTACTTATATTACTATAAAAGGCAACATTCCTGTGGCGATTAGTCTAAATAATCCGGGCAAAAATGCAGACTACCTTGCACAATCCCTGATTTTTAAAGACATGTCTCCCTCTTAACATTCTATTTTCTTAATACAAATACTGCTCACTATAAACAGATTCCTGGCGACGTAGAGTGAAAAACACTAGCAAAATCTTTTTGAAGCCCACATCACTTTTATTCTGAAAATGATTTCATGTAATTAAGATTTGTAATCATGGTTATATGCTATTCTTTCTCTACTTGTAGTGAAAAGGGAAAACATGATGGAGAAACAATATGTTTTAAAATTTGTACTTGTTCTCATACTCAATGAACCAGAAGATTCTGCAACTGAAACCTCAACCAGCCTGTCCTAAGTTAAAACACATGGCAGGAAATGAAGTTTCCCATAAAATAACTCTTCTACTGTTCAACAAAATAACAATACATTTGCCAGCTCTCAGTAGCACACATTTTTCATGCTTTGACGGAGTCAGCACCTACAAGAAAATGCCATCCTGCTGACTGAAAGGTTCTGTGGATGGTATTTTGAGGTTCCTGCTGCTACAGAAGTCTCTGCAGGAAACAAGCTTTCTCTGGGAAACCCGGCTGCCTTCCCCCGTCCACGCCCATTCATTCTTTTGCTGGCGTAAAAAGTGAGACCAAGCTAGGACTGGAGACAACCTGAAACAAAAACAATCGGGGCACAGAGCACTTCAGGGCTGAAGGAACACTTAGTCCTTGTCAAGGATAGCGTGTCATCTTACACAGAAGGGCACCAAGACCCAGAGACATGATTTCAATTGAGCCGGAGCAACCTGAGGAGTAGGAATCTGAAGATAAGAGGCGGGTTTTGCGTAAGTCAATCTCTGGCGAGCGAAGAGCGCACACTCTGCCACCCACCGGACCTCTTCAGTGGCTGAGCCGCCAGCACCGCGGCCTGGTGTGAGCACGCACTTGCCTGCTCCTCCCGAAGACTAGGCCGCCCACCGGGACCGAGTCTGCTCTCTGCCCCTCAAGCCTCCCCTCTCTCAGGCAGCATCCTCCTCTCCCTCGTCTCCATGACAACACATGCGCACAGGAGGAGACCGCCAGCAAACGCCCACACAGAGAGCTCGCCAGGCACCGCGTGCACAGTAGCTGACTCCATTGTCACAACAGCCCTGGAGCGAGTATCACTAACATCCCCACTTTGCACGCGAGAAAACTGAGGTCCCAGAGCTGCTAAGCGGCAAAGCTGAGATTTGAATCCAGGCACTTGACTCCTGTGCTCTGCTTCTTTTCAAAATACAACACACAAAACAAGCCTCTCCCTTCGTCGAGCTGTTACCCCATGTCTCTGCTCCCATCCACACAAAAAACTGAAGCGCGGTCTACAGTCCTGGCTCCACTTTGTTATCTCCCACTCAACTCCCCACCACAGCCTGGCAGGCGTTCACACTCGGCGATGCACGGAAGATGTTCACTCCGGCCGCCCACCACCCACTGCACGACGCCCGGCGCTGGCCGCTCGGCATCCACGTGGCTGCCGCGCCCTCCAGGAAGCGCTCTTCCCGCCGGCTTCACCCACACCTGCTCATCACCCTCCCGCCCCGTTTCCTCCGCTGGCCCGTCTCTTCCGCTTGACCGCTAGGTGTGGGCGCATTGCAGGCGGAGTCCCGCAAGCCCGGCCCCTCCTCTCCACCAGGCTTACACTGGTCATCTCCAGCCGTGAACTCCAATCTCACTTCAACTTCTGACTTCAGTTTCCATTTCAAACAACATAATCCGACACAGAACGCTTTTCTCTCTCAATGTTTCTTTTTCACTATGGAAAACTTCAAGCACATACGAAACCAGTAAAAACAGCATAATGAATCTCCATGTAAATTCAATGGCTGACGTGAGCTGACAAAGCTCATGACTGATCTCATCTCATCTGTAACTCCATCCACCTTCCAGCTCCCCCCAGGTTATCCCCAGACACAGCCCCTTATTCCCTCCTCCAAACATGTTCTGTTTTAACAAGTATGTGCCACCACCACCATCTTCCCTGATTATCCAAACCCTAAAGCTGAAAGTCTCTGGCTCTCCCGCCCTCTTCTCTCTATGTGTACACCCCCACCCACCAGTGAATCCCATCAGCTTCCCCCAATCCCCACCACCTTGCTCTAAGCCACCATAATCTCTTCCAGGACAGTCACGTCTGACTCTGCAACCCCATGGACTGCAGCCAGCCAGGTTCCTCTGTTCATGGAATTCCCCAGCAAGAACACTGGAGGGGTTTGCCATTTCCTTCTCCAGAAGACATTCCAGACCCAGGGATTGAACCTGGGTCTCCTGCATTACAGGCAGATTCTTTACTGTCTGAGCCACCAGGGAAGCCCCCATTAGCCTCCAACTTGGTGTCAAAGCACAACAAAAGCAAAACAAAACCTCTGCAGGCCAGAAGAGAGTGGCATGATACACAATATTTAAAGTGACGGCAGGGAAAACCCTACAACCATACCCAGCAAGGCTCTCCTTTAGATCTGATGGAGAAATCAAAAGCTCGACAGACAAGCAAAAGCTAAAAGAATTCAGCACCACCGACCAGCTTTACAACAAATACTAAAGGAACTTCTCTAAGTGGAAAAGGAAAGGCCACAACTAGAAAAAGAAAATGATGGCATGGGAAGGCTCACAGGAAAAGACTAAGATACAGTAAAGGAAGGAAAAGCCCACAAACAGATATGATCTCAAAACCAGTGATCATGAGAAGAAGAGAGCACAAGTACATGGTATTTGAAACACATCTGTAATTAAGAGATCAGCAACTGAAAACAATCATATATATACACACACACAGACTGCTATATCAAAACCCGGTAACCGCAACTGAACAATCTATAATAGATATACACACAAAAAAGAAAAAGAAATCCAAACACAACATTAAAGATAGTCATCATATCACAGAACAAAAGAGCAAAGGAAGAAAAAAAAATCTACAAAAACAGATCCAAAACAATTAACAAAATGACAATACAGTAAGTCCCCTACATACGAACCTTCAAGTTATTAACTTTCAAAAATGCAACGTGCATTCACATGTCCAATCACGTGGGTTCACATCTGGCATTATCTGTAAAAGCTGGATGCCTAGGTTAACTCTGTTGGACTTACAAACAAACTGGACTTATGAATGCACTCTCAGAATGCAACTCATTCACATGTAGGAGACTGACTGTAACAACATATATAAACGATAATTAGCTTGTATGTAAATGAATTAAATGCTTCAACCAAAAGACACAGACTACCTGAATGGATACAAAAACAAGACCCACATATATGCTGTCTACAAGAGACCCAATTCAGATCTAATGACATGCACAGACTGAAAGTGAGGGAATGGAAAGAGAGATTCTATGCAAATGGAAATCAAAAGAAAGCTGGAGTAGCAATACTTGTATCAGACAAAACGGACTTTAAAAATAAAGACTGTTACAAGAGATAAAGAAGGACATTCTGATCTTTGATCAAAGTGTGTCCACTTTGAAGGACAAAATGATCAAAGAATCCATCCAAGCAGAAGAAGATGGAGCAATCATAAACGTGTGTGCCTGGCACAGAAAGCTACCCTCTGTAAAAGGCGAATGTGACAGACAGTGAGAGTGACAGGGACACCCCGACAGCACATCGATGCACAGCCATCCAGACAGAACAACAGAACACAGACGGCAAATGACACAGCAGACCCGAAGGACTCCAGCGGTGTTCACAGAGCATTCCATCTGAGAGCAGCAAGGGTCAAATGCGCGTGAACACTCTCCAGGACAGCTCACACGCGAGGCCACAAAGCAAGCCTCAGTAAATTTAAGAAAACTGAAATCATATTAAGTAATTTTTCCAACCACAACATTATGAGATTAGAAATCAATTACAAGGAAAAAAACTGAAAAAAGCATAAGCATGTGGAGACTAAACAATAAGCTACTAAACAACCAATGAATCACTGAAGATATCAAAGAGGAGATTAAAAAATACCTAAGAAGAAATGAAATGAAAACACAGCCGTCCAAAACCTATGGGATGCAGCAAAAGCATTTCTTAGAGATAAGTTTATAGCAATACAAGCCTACCTGAGGAATCAGAAGACTCACAAATAATCTAACTTTATATCTAAAGCAACTAGAGAAAGAAGTCAAACAAAACCGAAAGTTGGTAGAAAGAAAGAAGTCATAAAGATTGGTGCAGAAATGAAAGAGACAAAGAAAATACAAAATGAATAAAACTAAAACCTGATTTCCTGAAAAGATAAACAAAACTGATAAACCTTTAGCAAGACTCATCAAGAAAAAAAGGGAGAGGACCTAAATCAATAAAATTAGAAATGTAAAAGAAGTTCCTAGTGACACCACAGAAATACAAAGGACCATAAGAGACTACCACAAAAAAGCTATGGGCCAATAAAACGGACAACCTGGAAGAAATGGGAAAATTCTTAGAAACATATAATTTCCCAAAAGTGAACAAGGAAGAGAGAGAAAATATGAACAAACCAATTACAAGTACTGAAAGTGAAACTGTGATTTTAAAAGTCCCAACAAAGAAAACTCCAGGACCAGATGGCTTCACAGGCAAATTCTACCAAATATTTAGAGAAGAGTTAACACCAATCCTTCTGAAACTATTCCAAAATAATTGCAAAGGAAGGATACTTCCAAACTCATTCTATAAGGCCACCATCACCCTGATTTCAAAACTAGACACAAACACCACAAAAAGAAGAAAATTACAGGCCAACATCCCTGATGAACATAGATGCAAAAATTCTCAACAAAATACTAGCAAACTGAATCCAACAATACATTAAAAGAATCACACACCACGACCAAGTGGGATTTATCCCAAGGATGCAAGAATTTTTTAACACATCATCGACAAGAGGAGTACTAATATGTCTTTTGTTACTCAAATGTTATTGACCACCATGTTTCAATATTCACTTACATAACAAATCACTGGCTACAAGCATCAATTTCTGCAAAAACCCCTGATCAATGTTTTAATTTCCATTAATCAATCAGTGTGACATACCACATTAACAAACTGGAGAATAAAAACCATAGGATCATTTTTATAAGTGCAGAAAAAACTTTTGATAAAATTAAACATCCATTTTTGATAAAAACTCTCCAGAAAGTGGGCTTACAGGGAACCCACCTCAACATAATAAAGGTCACATATGACAAACCCACAACTAACATCATACTCAACAGTGAAAAGCTGAAAGCATTTCCTCTAAACTTGGTGACAACACAAAGAGGCCCACTCTTGCCACTTTCATTCAACATACTTTTGGAGGTCCCAGTCACTGCAATCAGAGAGGAAAAAAAAAGGTGGGGGGGGAGTCCACACTGGAAAAGAAGTAAAACTGTGCTGTTTGCAGGTGACATTACACGATACACAGAAAATCCTAAAGGTGCCAGCAGAGAACTGCCAGAGTTCATCAGTGAATTAAGTCAGGTTGTAGATACAAAATTAATGCAAGAAATCTGCTGCATTCCTAACAATCAAAGATCAGATAGAGAAAGGAAACAACCACAGTCACAATCACATCAAAAAGAATAAAATACCGAGGAATAAACCTACCTGAGGAGACAGAAGACCTGTACTCGGAAAACCATGAGACGCCGATGGAGGAAATCAAAGACAAAGATACACCATGTTCCTGGGTGGAAAGATCAGTGCTGTCAAAACGACTAAACTAACCAATACAATCTACAGATTCAGTGCAATTCCTATCAAATTATCAAAGGCATTTTCCACAGAACTAGAACAAAAAAAGTTTTAATTTGTATAGAAACACAAAAGACCCCAAAGAGCCAAAACAATCTTCAGGAAGTAAAGCATAGCTGGAGAAATCAGACTCATGATTTCAGACTATAATACAAAGTTACAGTCATCAACAGTAGGGTACTGGCATAAAAACAAACATATAAATCAACAGAACAGGATTGAAAGCCCAAAAATAAACCCATGGACCTATAGTCAATTAATCTATGATGGAGGCAAAAATACACAGTGGAGAAAAGATGATCTCTTCAATAAGTGGTGCTTGAAAAACTGGACGGCTACATGTAAAAAAATTAAATTAAAATGTTCCCTAAAACCACACACAAAAATAAACTCAAAATGAATCAGAGACTTAAAAGTAAGACTGGACACTATAAAACTCCTAGAGGAAAATATATGTAGGACACTCTGACATAAATTATAGCAGTAGCTTATTGGATCCATCTCCTAGAGTAATAGAAATAAAAACAAAAATGAACAAATGTGGCCTAATTAAGCTTAAAAGCTTTTGCAAAACAAAGGAAACCATAAACAAAACGAAAAGATAACCTACAGAACGGGAGAAAAAATGTGTAAACAATGCAACCAACAAAGGATTAATCCCCAAAACATACAAACAGACTACACAGCTCAAATCAAAAATCAAACAACCCAGTCAAAAACTGGGCAGGAGATCTAAACAGACACTGCTCCGAAGAAGACACACAGGTGGCCAACAAGCACATGGAAAGATGCTCAACAACGCTCACTATTAGGGAAGTGCAGATCAAGACTGCCAGGGGCTTCTCTGGTGGCCCAATGGTAATCTGCCTTTAAATGCAAGGGACACAGGTTTGACCCCTGGCCATGCAACCCTATGGTTACAGCAGTCAAGACATGGCAGCAATCTAAATGTCCATCGACTGTGAATGGACAAAGATGATTTTGTACATATATATATATATGATACGTGTGTGTGTGTGTGTGTGTGTGTGTGATGGAATATTACTCAGCCATAAAAAAGAATGAAAATGTCATTTAAAGCAACATGGATGGACCTAGAGATTATCATATGAAGTAAGCCAGAGAGAAAAAAAAAAAAAATATCATATGGTATCAGTTATATGTGGAATCTAAAAAAAAATGATACAAATGAACATATTTACAAAACAGAAAGAGACTCACAGAAACAGAAAATACTCATGGTTACCAAAGGGAGAGGGGCAGGAATAAGTTAGGGGTTAGGAATTAAGATATACATACTACTATATATAAAATAGATAATCAACAAGGACCTACTGTATAGCACAGGGAACTATACTCAATATTTTGTAATAATAACTTATGAATGAAGAATCTGAAAAGACACACACACATATCTAAGTGTGTATGTATGTAACTGAATCACACCTGAAACTAACATAATCCTGTCAATCAATTATACTTTGATAAAAAATAAACTCAATTTTTAAAAAAAGAAAGAAAGGGAGGGAGGGTGAAGAAGGACTAGCACACTAGAATTAATCAGCTGCCCAGAATCCGTTTCTTCTGACCACCAAGAGTCTGAGTGAGGAGCCTTATCTATCGTCTTCAACACTGCAGCCCCAGGACCCAGCCTGCTGCTGCTGCTGCTGAGTCGCTTCAGTCGTGTCCAACTCTGTGTGACCCGGTAACCCCGTCCCCGGGATTCTCCAGACAGGAACACTGGAGTGGGTTGCCATTTCCTTTTCCAATGCATGGAAGTGAAAAGTGAAAGGGAAGTCGCTCAGTCGTGTCTGACTCTTAGCGACCCCAGGGACTGCAGCCCACCAGGCTCCTCCATCCATGGGATTTTCCAGGCAAGAGGACTGGAGTGGGGTGCCTAGCGTCTGGTATATTTCTCAAAGAAAACATAAGGATTGCTGCTGCTGCTGCTAAGTCGCTTCAGTCGTGTCTGACCCTGTGCGCCCCATAGACGGCAGCCCACCAGGCTCCCCCATCCCTGGGATTCTCCAGGCAAGAACACTGGAGTGGGTTGCCATTTCCTTCTCCAATGCATGGAAGTGAAAAGTGAAAGGGAAGTCGCTCAGTCGTGTCCGACTCTTAGCGACCCCATGGTCTGCAACCTACCAGGCTCCTCCGTCCATGGGATTTTCCAGGCAAGAGTGCTGGACTGGGGTGCCACTGCCTTCTCCAAAACGTAAGGATTAGTAAGTTTAAAATTCTTTCATTACCAGAATCTCCCAGTAATTGATGAAAAGGTCTTGCTCAGAGGGCTAGCCCTGTACAGAGGCCAAGCAGGGAGTGACTTGGGGTGAAAGCTTGGTCTTGCGTGAATAATCCTTACTGCATTGCAGTATCTCTACTCTCACCTCCTTGACATCTCTAAGGTCACCCAGACTGCTTACACTGGATCCTTAAGAGGAAAAAACGTGAACCCGAGTTCAGAGCTCAGCTCCCGGCATCAGCAGGACTCTGTAGGCCCCAGGTAAGAGGTATTACCGTCACGGGATGGCCATTCAGGGAATCCTGCAGAGGGAACCCTGCGAGTACAGAAAGGACGCTCCTGGCGGGGTGAGGGCCCTGTTCTGGACGCAGGGTCCCAGGGACCAGGAATCAGACGGGGGGCTTCCCTCCGGCTGCAGGCTCTGCCTCTTGTGCTGAAGAGGCAGGGGCCAAGCTACCCTCAGGCTGCCTCCCAGGCTGGAGCTGCCGGGAAATGACACGTGGGGAGTTCTGTGAAGTGCTCTCACCAAATGGCAGGGCCAGCAGATGAGGGAACGAGGATGTGATCGGCCAGGCCTGAGGAGCCGGTGGTGCCCACGTGTCCGAGTTGAGGGCCTGCTCTATGGCGGGGGGCTGCCCTCTAGGGGTGTGGGCAAGGCCCTGGTCACCTCACACGGCAGAGATCACCTCACACCACAGAGGTCATGGCTCCCGACGCCCCCAGGCTTTACCCAGCCCCCTGCCCCCAGCTCCTGCTCTCCTTTGTGTGGAGGAGTGGAGAGGAGAGGAGCGGCCGCTGGAAAAAATCTGCCCCACTTCCCCGCAAGCGATGCCGCAGCTGGAACTGCCCCACAAATCTCTGACTTCCGCGCGTTAAAACTCTCAGCTGTTTAATCACACTAATGGAGCTTACACTGACTTTCTGTTGAGTTTTCTTCAACTTGGCTCAAAATAACCTCTCACAAGTCTCAACAGTTTTGTCCTGGCAAATTCTGAAATGCTACTCTAATTGAGGGATTGGCAAACTACAATCAAACCACGGGCCAGATCCGAGTGTCCTGTAAACACCGCCTCCCTGGAAAGCAGCCCCCGTGATCTGCGCACGTGCTGCCCAGGGCCATCCTCACGCGACAGCGGTGGAGTTCTGCGGCTGTAACCAAGACAGCCCGGCCCTGGAAGCCTGAAACACTCACTGTCTGGCCCTTTAAGGCAGGCTGCCAAACTCAGCTCTAATTCTACCTGCCTCAAAATACACAGAAAAAAGGACAGTCCGAGCTGCTACATAAACTGCTTTTTCTTCAAAACTGGCAAGGTTTCACTTTTCAAAAAAGAATTCTAACAAATATCACATTTACAGAATCAGCACTTTTGTGTGTTGAACAAACCAAAAAAGTATTTCCAGATTTATCATCAGTGGGAAAAGCATATTTTCCTACACATCCATAAATCTATTATGCTGAACTACTTTTACACTGACTCCTCAAAAACACACACGCTTAAAGCTGAATTCACAAATATACCACTCTTGGTCCCAAAGCAATTTTTTGAAAGTAGAATAAGCTTGAAAAGTGGAGCCTAAATAATGCTCTCTTATATGAAATTCTATTATTAACACTAAAAATTAAGCTATACCAACAATACAATTTCTGACCATGTTTATAGAAGTGGATAATCCTTCTTATATAAAATACATAGTTTTTTAACCATTAGTTTAAAAATACCTATAAAACTAAGCTAAACACAATCCATGTATTTGAAGAATCATTCAAAAGAAAAATCAAATATTAATTATGTTTTTAAAAGAAAATGGGGTTACTCACGGAGGTAAAGGGTAAGGATCCTTTATTTCCCAGCCTGTGACACCCCTTCGGGTTGGAGGACTAGCCCTTCCATGGTCTGAATATGGAGGGGAAAATCTGCGCATGGGAAGGTAACAAGAGCTCATTCACCTTCCTTTCTCAGATGTTAGTGCTTTCTCCCTTTTGATGAAATGAGAAGTTGTTCTAAAGTAGGGATAAGAACAAGGACTTTGAGACATGGTGCCAAAAAAGAAAGAAAAGGCAAGCTACTCATAAAATTTAGGCTCTAAAGGAAGATCTCTTCCTAAAATAGCACCCTAAACCTTATGCCTGTGAGGCCAGTTCCCCCCGTTGCTACAACACTCCCTTCATCTGAAACAAACCCATCCATTCTGAGTTTAAAGGGAATGACTAGAGTATTTGGCTATCATCTTTTCAAATCAGTTGTCCCATGTCACATTTGGAGAAGTTCTGGAGAGAAATATAACAAACCTGCCCGGACTGTCCCTCAAAGGGATTCAAGCTCATCTAAAGCCCTTGTGGTAAGCCAGGCCTAACCATGTGCAGACTGCAAGCCTGGAGAACCTGCCCTGGCCCGAGATACAAACCTCCTGCCGAACGACATCTGCAGTTCTCTCCAAGTGATCAGGTCTCCTTTTGGATTTCATTACACTTTAATAGAAAGTAAAATTAGGTTATTAAGTATTATCCTCCTAAAAATTAATTACATTATTAATTACTGTGACTGGAAAGGAACGCCATCCAGTACACAATGTAACTGGCTGTCCAGGATACAACATAACATGACGGATCCCAGAGAACAGCCCTGGAAGTCTACATGCTAACGCACGCTTGCGACCCACTGGCAGCAGCACAGTCAAGAAAGACACTACGCCCTGCCTCCCACCATCCTCAGCAGGTCTGGGCTCTGTGAACACTCACAGCAAACGACACTGAAGGGGACCACTCACCTGCTCCGCGTGAGGTGGCGCAAAGCGCTGGGCGTCAATCGCAGCAGAGCCGCCTGAGTGCAGATGGCGCCCAGAGGGCCTCGCAGCAGCCTGGGGAGCACAACCACCATGGCGCTCCTGGGAGACAGCAAACTCAAAGTCACAACGTTCCAAGAAAAAGGAGGGAAACATCAGACTGCCTCAGGGGCCAGTGAAGAAGAGTTTGGATTTTTGTTGCTGATGTTATGAGTTGATCTAACAGCAAAACGATTAAAGACCTAACTTCCCTCTGACAAAACTGCTGCTGCTATTTAGCGCTGAGTCCTCTGATCCCCACAATACAGGCACACGTATCAGTGATTATCGGTGCTGGCAAATACTCCTGTCCTTCGTTAGTTTCCCAAGTCTCTGACAGAGCTCGTAGCACTGATCTTACGCTATCACAGAAGAGGACAGCAGATGCTGCAACTACTCAGCAGGTCTGGGCTCTGTGAACACTCACAGCAAACGACACTGAAGGGGACCACTCACCTGCTCCGCGTGAGGTGGCGCAAAGCGCTGGGCGTCAATCGCAGCAGAGCCGCCTGAGTGCAGATGGCACCCAGAGGGCCTCGCAGCAGCCTGGGGAGCACAACCACCATGGCGCTCCTGGGAGACAGCAAACTCAAAGTCACAACGTTCCAAGAAAAAGGAGGGAAACATCAGACTGCCTCAGGGGCCAGTGAAGAAGAGTTTGGATTTTTGTTGCTGATGTTATGAGTTGATCTAACAGCAAAACGATTAAAGACCTAACTTCCCTCTGACAAAACTGCTGCTGCTATTTAGCGCTGAGTCCTCTGATCCCCACAATACAGGCACACGTATCAGTGATTATCGGTGCTGGCAAATACTCCTGTCCTTCGTTAGTTTCCCAAGTCTCTGACAGAGCTCGTAGCACTGATCTTACGCTATCACAAAGAGGACAGCAGATGCTGCAACTGCCTAGTAACTATATTCCGCCCAGAGCAACACATAAGTCTGCAATATTTCTTATGAGATAAAGAGAAAAGGGCAGACAAATTTTCTGAGGTTCACAGCAATGAGAATAAACAGACTCCAACCACAGGTAGTAACAGAAATGAGTAACACAAATACCTCAGTAAATTAAAAGAATGACAGAAAAGACTCAAAAAAGCACCTACACAAAGCACCTAGTCTACGAGTCCAGTCACACAAAGTAAAAAGCAGGAAGAAACGAATCTGTGGAGCTGGAAAGCAAGTTAGCAGTCACCCATGGCGAGGTGACCATGACAAAGCTGTTTCTTAATCTGCATGTTGATTATATGGGTATTTTCATTTTGAAAAAAACTCCTCAAACACAAGAGGAGTTTCAGAGCAGTCAAAATACTCCAAATGGTACCATGATGATGGATACGTGTCATCATACGTTTGTCCACATCTACAGCACACACCACCAAGAGCGAGCCGTGCTGTTAGACCTGGGACGACTCTCCGAGCCAGGGCAGGTTCACCAATTACAGGTCGGGGATTAAAGGCCCCACTCTGGTGGGGCTGTGGACGACAGGGAGGCTGTGCGTGTGTGGGGGCAGGGAGTGGAAGGGAAACTCTCTACTTGCCCTCAGTCTTCCTGTGAACCTAAAACTGCTCCCCCAAATTTTGTCTTAAAAATTCAACCAAGCAGTCTTCTTAGGATTTATGTTCTTCCATTTACATGTCAAATTTCAATAACAAGTTTAAAGAAAAAAAAAAAACAACACATTATCCAATACACCAAGTTCTAAAAACTACTGCCTATCAGGAAAACCACTGATCAGGAGTCAGATGATATATTTTTTTTGCTTCCTATCACTCTGTTTTTTCTCTGCTAATTTTTAAGTCTTTCTTTGCTTAAATAGGCTTCCCAGGTGGTGCTAGTGGTAAAGAACCATTTGCCAATGCAGGAGACATAAAAGACATGAGTTCGATCGCTGGTCTGGGAGATCCCCTGGGGGAGGGCATGACAACCCACTCCAGGACTCTTGCCTAGAGAATCCCAAGGACAGAGGCGTCTAATCCTACAGTCCATGGGGTCGCAAAGAGTCGGACGTGACTGAAGTGACAGCACGCAAGCACACTGCTTAGGATGGCCACTTTTAACAAGTTATATTGCCGTATATATCTGTCCTTTCCTATCTTAGTTGGCTTCAGAATAAACAAAAATGTACGTGGACACTATTTCCTGAGCTCTTTGGGAGGTACTATATAAATGAATTGTAACAAATACAACGTTAGAAAATATTCAAGTGAAGTCTATATCGCTGCTCCAAGGAAGTGTGCCACGTTCCTACACCACACTCCTTAACTTAGCCCTTCATCTGACGAACATTTATGAAGAGTTCATCACGTGGCAGGTCCTGGGGCCACAGGAACAAAACAAAGACCTCTGGGAGCTTGAAGACAATGTAGAAGATACAGACCGGAAATAAAAGTAAACAAATTGAGAGGTGACAAATATCACATGTAATTCGTTTACAACCGAATCATATTAAAAAGGCCCTGCTTTCTAACTAGTCTTCAGATAAAAGATCTGTTTCTTGCCATTGTGGATAAACATGCTACTTGCTATTTTTCTCTCCAGTAAATGAAAGAAGTGAAAGGCCTCTTTCCACCTCATGTAAAACATAGCTCCTCTCCTCTGAATGTGCTAAAAACGGTATATTAATCACTGAAAGAAAGAAGGCAGAACTTACTTCAGAGGCCCATGAGAGTTTAGGAGCTGTTAAGTGTACAGCTGGCTGGCTGGCTGGCTGACATGCAATATTCTGGTCCTGGAATCACACTGAGACCTTTGGCACACACACAGGCTGGAACAGAAACAGCGTCATCCACTGAAACTCTCACCAAGTTCCTGCAACGGCAGAGACAACACACAAGAACAACGTTCGGGAAGCTGTTCAAAGCACTGCCATCTCGGGACTTTCCTGGTGGCACAGCGGATGGGAGTCCACCGGCCAGTGCAGGGCGTGGGTTCAACCCCTGGTCCAGGAAGGTTCCACACGCTCAGGAGCAACTCAGCCCACGTGCCACGACTCCTGAAGCCTGTGCTCCTAGAGCCGACGCAATGAGAAGCGTGCACAAGCCCCGCTAACCACAGCCAGAGAAAGCCCCTGAGCTGCAACCAAGACCCTGCACAGCCAAAAATGAATAAAGAAAGAAACTTATTTTAAAAAAGAAAGGAAACCACTCCTGTCTCTTAGTGGTAAAAGCAAAGGCTTGTTGTAACAGGCAAGCATCGCCTCACAGCCCACCACTCGCAATGGCGCCCCTTCCATCCACTCCCCACGTTCCCACTTTTCTTGTCTGTTTCTCCTGCTGCTTCTCTCTTTCATCTTTCTTGCTGTTTCACTGTGGAGTCATGCCCAACTCCGTTGCGACCCCATGTCCTACAGCCCGCCAGGCTCCTCTGTCCATGGGATTTCCCAAGCAAGAATACTGGAGTGCGTTGCCATGCCCTCCTCCAGGGCATCTTCCCGACCCAGGGATCAAACCCGCGTCTCCTGCATTGCAGGTGGATTCTTTACCGCTGAGCCACCAGGGACGCCCACTCATCTTTCTTGAACTGTCTGTATCTCCTGCTGCTTAGGGTCTCCACCCCATGAACAACCAGACCAGTGGCTGGGCTGATAACAGGTACATGTCATTTGGGCCCAACCTCTCTGACAAAACTTAACTGATGTGCAGGCAAACATGGACACACTGTCCTGCTCAGTGTCTTGGACATCTATTGCTACAATAAGCTGCCCTCATCTCAGACACATCTTTTAGTGATCATACTGTTGATCTACTGCTCAACTTGAACTAGAAAACAAAGAAAACTTAATTTTTAAAAGCAGTTTTCTTCAAAATTCTAAAATCTTGTTTTTTAACAATAGTAAGCATGACCAAGAGTGCCACCTACTGGTAAACAAAGGGTATTTTATCAAACTGTGTTCAAAGCGCCTTCTAAAGCAATGAGGTATTTAAAGAAAAAAACCTATCCATATTTGAAAGACATCCAGTGGCTTTATATAGTCAATGAGAGTATTAGTTAACTATAGAAAATTAACATATACTAAGTAATTTACTACTAGAGCTCATCATTGAATTTGGTAAAGTCCCAAGATGCAAAATTAATACACAGAAATCTTGCATTCCGATACACTAACAGTGAAAGATCAGAAAGAGAAAGAAAAGAACTGCAATTACCATACATCAAAAAGAATAAAATACTTAGGAATAAACCTATCTTAGGAGATAAAAGACCTATACTCTGAAAACTACAGGAAGCTGATGAAAGAAATCAAAGATGACACACACAAATGGAAAGATAGACCACGTTCTTGGGTTAGAAGGATCAATACTGTCAAAACGACTATATTACCCAAGGCAATCTACAGATTCAATGCAATCTCTATCAAATTACCAATGGAATTTTTCACAGAACTAGAACAAAAAAAATGTTTTAATTTGTATGGAAACACAAAAAACCCTGAAGAGCCAAAACAATCTTGAGAAAGAATTGCAGAGCTGAAGGAATCAGACTCCATGACTTGGGCTATACTACAAAGCTACAGGCATCAAAAGAGTAGGGTACTGACATAAAAACAGACATACAAATCAACGGAGCAGGACACACAGCCCAGAAACAAACCCAGGCACCTATGGTCAATTCACCTATGACAGAGGCAAGAATACACAATGGAGAAAAGACAGTCTCTTCAATAAGTGGTGCTGGGAAAACTGGACAGCTACACGCAAAAGAATGAAATTAGAACACTTCCTTACACCACACAAAAATAAACTCAAAATGAATTAGAGACCTAAATGTGAGACTGGATATTATCAAAATCTTAGAGGAAAACATAGACAGCACTCTCTTTGACAGAAATAGCAGAAAGATTTTTTAAAATCTGTCTCCTAGAGTAATAAAAACAAAAATAAACAAAATGGGACCTAATTAAACTTAAAAGCTTTTGCAAAGCAAAAGAAACCATAAACCAAATAAAAAGACAATCTACAGAATGGAGAAAATATTTGCAAACAATGTGACTGACCCACAAAGGCTTAATCTCCAAAATACACAAACAGCTCTACATTAAAAATATAACCCAATCAAAAAATGGGCGTAAGATCAGACATTTCCACAAAGACAGCAAAAAAAAGCACATGAAAAGATGCGCAACATCACTAATTACTAGAGAAATGCAAATCAAAACTACAGTGAGGTACAGCCTTACAGCAGTCAGAATGGCCATCAGCAAAAAGTCTACAAGCACTAAATGCTGACGAGCACGTGCAGGAAAGGAGCCAGTCTGCAGGCGGGGATGCAGACTGGCACAGCCTCCAAGGGGAAGCGCATGGAGGCGCCTTAAAAACTAAAATAGAGCTACCATAGGATCCTTCAATCCCACTGGACACGCACCTGGAGAAAATCACAACTGAAAACACACAAGCACGCCAATGCTCACTGCAGTGCCATCTACAACCGCCAAGACAGGGGAGCGACCTGGATGAGACAGATAAAAACGTGGATAAGATACACAATGAATGTTACTCAGCCACAGAAAAGAGTGGAATAATGCTATCCGCAGCAACACGGATGGACCTACAGATTAACAGAGTAGGTGAAGTCAGAGAAAGACAATCATATGGTATCACCTACACATGGATCTAAAATGATACAGATGAACCTATCGACAAAGCAGAAACAGACTCACAGACACAGAAAACAAGACTTATGGTTACCAAAGAGGAAGGGGGGTATACGTTAGGAGCTCGGGATTAATTTATACACACTGCTAAATATAAAACAGATAACCAGTGAGGACCTACTGTCAACACAGGGAACTACACTCAATATTATATAAAAACCTATGAGGGAAGAGAATCTGATATATACACATGTGTGTATAATGTAACTGAATCACTGTGCTGTTCACCTGAAACTAAGGGATACTGTAAATCAGCGAGACTCCAGTAAGGGCCTCCCAGGCGGCCTGCCAATGCGGAAGACACAGGAGATGCAGGTTCGATCTCCTGGAGTAGGAAAGGCAACCCACTCCAGCATTACTGCCTGGAAAATTCCATGGACAGAGGTGCCTGGCAGACACAGTCCAGGAGGCTGCAAAGAGTAGGACACAACTGAGCACACATGCACTCATACTTCACTTAAAAAAAAATTTTAAACAACGCCACATTCAAAAACTAAAAAAGTAAATGAGAAACATAAAGGAAAACACCTATCCATATCTTGAAATGTGTCCAATGGTTCTATTCATTCAATGTAAACATTAATTAACTACAGAAAATTAACATATATTAAGTAATTTTCAAAACCATACAAAAAAGAACATTCCATCAACGTTTGTATCCTCATTTGGGCCTTACCTCACCAAAAAGTTATTTTATTTCTGAAACAGAGAAAAGTATCATAAATACTGCTGCTGCTGCTGCTGCTGCTAAGTCGCTTCAGTTGTATCTGACTCTGTGCGACCCCATAGATGGCAGCCCACCAGGCTCCCCCGTCCCTGGGATTCTCCAGGCAAGAACACTGGAGTGGGTTGCCATTTCCTTCTCCAATGCATGAAAGTGAAAAGTGAAAGTGAAGTTGCTCAGTCGAGCCCGACTCTTTGAGACCCCATGGACTGCAGCCTACCAGGCTCCTCCGTCCATGAGATTCTCCAGGCAAGAGTACTGGAGTGGGCATATAGCCATTTAAACAGTCCTACAAGCAACAGATTAAATTTAAGATTTAAAATGAATTATACTAGCTTCTGTTCAACAAGTACATTCAAATTATTTAACAATTACTGGGGCATCCAGCACTATTTTAGGTTGCAGACACAACAAAGAACCCGACACAAGGCCTTTGCCATTAGGTGAAGCTTTTATCACAATGTCTACAGCAGCTAATAAACAGATTAATTAAAAGACAGACTACAGTAAGTGCTCAAAGGAAATAAGAGTGATGGAGGCTGGGGAATATCAGGAAAGGTCTCTCTCAAGAGGAGTCTGAGCTGAGAACTGAACGATGAGGGTAAGTGCACAGCAGAGGAGCAGAAGCCCCGTCCAGAACCGAGGCTGGTGTGAGAGACGGAGCACAGCCAGTGCGACTACAGGGCAGAGAGCCGGGCCATGACAGACCAGCCCCAGCACAGAGGCAGAGCCAGGCCACAGCCAGGGGGCAGGCCTTCTTCCAAAGGCAAAGGGAGGTGACTGGAGGGCTTGAACAAACCAGGGGAGAGGCGTGATTTCACTCACACTAAAGGGCCACTCCGGCCGCCTGGCAAAGCACCGACTGAAGCAGGAAGTTCAGTTAGAAGGTGTCCGGCTAAGCTCAGACAGAATAAAACCAGGACAGAAACAGATGAACACAGACTAGATTTTGGAGCTAGAGCCCTATCACTTGCTGAGACAGGATGACATGTGAACAGGCAGTGAAAGAAAGAAAAAAAAAAGAAACAAGAATGCCTCAAAGAGCAGAGAGGCAGAGAAATAAACTCAGAGCTGGCACAGCACTTGCCGATTTAGAACCCCAGGTGCTAGTGAGGAGGCACAGGGGCTCTTGGCATTCGGAAAGGGGCCCCGAGCGAAATACAAGTTACTGCAGAGTGTTGCAGTCAGAACCAGCAGAACCGGGCTCAGATCTGACTCTCCTTTCTCACTTTCAACCTTGGGCCAGTCACCTCTTCCCCTTTATAAATGGAAATGCCAAGACTACCCTCACTGAGTTGCTGAAAGGGGTACATGTCTAGGGAAATAGCTGGCACGCAGGAGGATCACTAAAAATCAACCCCAATCTCGAGAGGCAGTGGGTTATGTGCCCAAAAAACAACTGCCCAGCCTGTCCTGCAACAACATTCATAAAACGCAGCTGCTATGACGTAAGTATGACCTAGTTTTAAATTCAATCTCATGCTAAGAATTTTGTTCACTGTTTTCCAAATCAGCAGCATTACAATTTTTAAAAAATTATTTTGAAACCATAAATTTGTGATCTCAAATGACTATATAGCTACTATTAAACTTGTTTGTGTTATACTCTCCGAGTCCAAAGATATCTCATTATGAAATGTGTCCACTCTTTTCTAGAATAAATGTAGTTCAGCAGTCACTGTTATGTTTTATTCAAAAACGTTGTGTGGCGTAAAATAATGCATCACGGGTTTTGCTACAGTTTTACTTTCTTCAGCACAGTATGCATTCAAACTGACAGATAAGCAGACCCACCTCTGGCCAAACAAGGGACGTGGCAACAGATGGCAGGATGAAAGCAGTACGCAAGGCCAAGGAGACCCCCAGATCAGGTCTCAAGGGAACCAGCAGCACTCTAGAGGAAAATCTGAGCCCTCTGTAGACTGCCAGAGCTGCCTGTTTAACCCAGCTCTGCTTCAAGCACCAGCAGATCACAGGTGGCGCTGAAGGTCACGAAGACCCAGTTTCTGGGCTCAGCCAGGCCTGAGTTCTCACCATAGCTTACTCCCAGTCACCAGCTTGGTCCTTTTAGGCAGGTTTCTAAACCTAAGCCTCTAACCCTCAGGTTTCCCAGTGTTGAAAATGGGAGTGATGCCTATACCTCGCTGTTTTGATAACACGACGCATGTAAACACCGGTTGGTACCGGGTCTGGCACACAGTGTCCACTACTACTAATAAAGTGGCTCATTCGCTTTTCTTTTCCTATTTGAGGTAATACACACTCAAAGGAAAGTTGGCAAATTACAAAGAAATGATAAAGAAGAATTACCCAACAACTCCTGTAACTTTTAGAATTACTAACTTCAGATTTCAAAATTCCTCAGCAAATTGTTTTTGACAGACCCAAACTGCTTCCTAAAAAGTCTACCAATTTATACTTCCATGAACCAAATATGCACCCATTTCCAGAACTTCAAAATCAACTCACCTTTATTCTGGAGGTACTTATGCTCAGAAGTACTAAGGAACAAAAAAGATTCCCAACCTCAAAATGATCACTGGGACTACAATTTGGACACTAATGAATCTCTTCTGTCCTCCTCTCTCCAAGAGGCTACCTGGGAAAGTCCTTGTCTACAGAGGCATCCTCTGTGGCTCAGCTGGTAAAGAATCCGCCCGCATTGCAGGAGACCTGGGTTGATCCCTGGGTTGGGAAGATCCCTTGGAGAAGGGAAAGGCTCCCCACCCCAGTATTCGGCCTAGAGAATAGTTCATGGAGTCACAAAGAGTCGGACACGAGTGAGCGACTTTCATTTCACTCACAAAGACACAGAGAGCAGCCTCTGTGCTACACAGGCTTTACCAAAACGGCTTTTCTGCTCCTTTGCTCAAAGCAGAATCAGTCCAGTTAACCCCCAATGAGTTTAACAAACGTTTAACAAACATTTTTGAACTGCTGGTTAGATCTCCAGTTAAGGAAAACAGAATGTGTGTGAGGCCTCTGCAATATTCTATAAACCCTTTTAATGTAACTTCCAAATTTTCTCCCAAAGACTCCTTTGCCATTTAGGTTTTCAAGCTTTAAAAGAGCTAAACCAGCTGGGACTTCAGCACACACAGAATTAATTCATGCAAACATCTGTGTATGCATAAATAAGCATAGCGAAGTGTACACATGTATCATGCCTATGTATTATGTCAACATAAATGAAATATGGTACATGTGATTGCTGGACCAAGTAAAACTCGCAATTTCCACGCAAAAGTAAAATGTTAGACCTGAAAGGAACCTTGTAAATCATCTCTAATCCAACTCTTTTTCAGTCAGAAGAGGAAATAAGGCCAAAGAATGTAAATATCCAGCTCCCAGATCGAGATCCAAACAGTCATCTCCTGAGCCCAGATCTGCTTCTCAATAGGGCTTTTCCCCACTGCCTTCCTACTCTACCAAGATTTGAATAAATGCTTAGTAATAGGGCAAAACTCCCGTGAAACCCCACTTTGCCAACACAAGACGTATCACCTTTTATCTGCATTTCACTTTAACGTATATTAAGGCCTCACGGTATTATAATAACTCTGCGTGCTGATTCCATTTCTCTTTCAAAGAAGACACTGCGGTTCGGTTCAGTTCAGTCGCTCAGTCGTGTCCGACTCTGCGACCCGACGCACGCCAGGCCGCCCTGTCCATCACCAACTCCCGGAGCTGGGGTTCAACGCAGTTAAGTCACCCGTTCCTAAGCTGTGGGGACAGCCAGGCTCTTCATTTCCCAGGTGTGCGATCTGAGTCAAGACATCAAGACACCTGACTCTCTCTCTCCGTTTAAAGACTACCAACACGGAAGGAATGACACCTAGATTCCCAGCACTGGTGGAAGAATGACACTGAGCGTCAACCCCGCGTGGCAGACCTCGCTCGGTCCTTTCGACCACACACCTCACGGGCCTCTGAAGAGAAGCTGGGCTGAGGGAGAGGCCGGGCTGTACCTGGACAGCCGAGCGCGGCCCGATCACAAGCCACGCGCTGCTCGAAGCGCAAAGTCACTCGGCGCATCAAGACCCCTGAGGAGCTTTCCGTCCCTCACCCGGGAGCTCCAGGGGGCTGCGCAGTTCCCGCCGCCGCCTCTTACTCCGCAAAGTGCTTTCCGCCAGCGGCGCCAAGGGCCGGGCTGACGCTACCTAAGCCGACCGGGGCCTCCTACGGAGTCTGCTTAAGGCCTGAGGCCCACGGACGCGAGACCCGTTACGCTACGCCTCACTCTGGCGTCTCCACACCGCCGCCGCCGCCGCCGAGCCGACCCTGCCGCTCGCGCAGAGACAAGCTCCGCCCCGGCGCCGGGGAGCTTCCGGCGTCCTCGAAGTGACGCACAGCCGCGCGAGCGAAACCCACATTCCATTGGTTGCTGTCGCCCGATGGGCGGAGCGACGCTCGACCGACCGCGAGCCGCGAGCCCTATCCGCCTGTGTCTCCGCCCCCTAGAGCCGCCATCTCCATGGTGACCGCTGCCCGGTCACCTCTTTGGCCTCACGCCCGGAGTTGCGTCATTGTCTCTGAGCCGGAAGCGGGCCTCCGTGGGCCGGAAGCGGGGTTCTGCGCGCAGGTGCTCTGTGCAGACGCCCGTGTGGGCGGGCGCCAGCTAAGTTGGCCCGGGGCCCCGGCCTGGGTCGGACGGCGAAGTTGACAGACCTGTGCTGGTTCCAGTGACGATGGCGGTATTTCACGACGAGGTGGAGATCGAGGCTTCCAATACGACGAGGACTCGGAGACCTACTTCTACCCCTGCCCGTGTGGGGATAACTTCTGCATCACCAAGGTAACGGGAGGCTCCTCGGAGCGGGCGCGCGTTCGCTCTGCCGAGCTCCTGCCGCGGACCCGCGCGGCTCAGAGTTATCCGCTTCCTTTTTTCATCCCTTTCTAAATTCTCCCAGAGTCGGTACTTTGCGCCGTCTGTGGTTCTGGCCTTCAGTCAGGCCTTAGGAGAGCGGGGAGGGGGTGGATGCCCGCGAGTACCAATCTTCTCGCCAACCCCCGCCACTCAAGCTTCCCCTCCTAGGATGCTTTTGGAGGAAGGAGTGTGTTTTTGTCTTCCGAGGAGGGGGTGAGTTTTTAGACGGCTGAACCATGACTCACCCTCCTGAGTGTTTTTTCCCCAAGTGACGCTTCCAGGGAAGAATGGGGCTGGCGTTTCTCTCGGGAGGTGCTTTTGGTCCTCACGTGCCTTGTGGGTTTGTCCAGTGATCATGTTTGGATGTGAGAGTTGGACTGTAAAGAAAGCTGAGTGCCGAAGAATTGATGCTTTTGAGCTGAGGTATTGGAGAAGACTCTTGAAAGTCCCTTGGACTGCAAGGAGATCCAACCAGTCCATCCTAAAGGAGCTCAGTCTTGAATATTCATTGGAAGGACTATGAATAGTCCAGTACCTTGGGCTCCAGTGAAACTCCAATACCTTGGCCACCTGATGTGAAGAAGTGATTTCTTGGAAAAGACTCTGATGCTGGGAAAGATTGAAGGTGGGAGGAGAAGGGGACAACAGAGGATGAGATGGTTGGGTGGCGTCACCGACTGGATGGACATGAGTTTGAGTAAACTCCAGGAGTTGGTGATGGACAGGGAAGCCTGGCGTGCTGTGATCCATGTTGTCGCAAAGAGTCAGACACGACTGAACTGAACTGCTTTGTGGGTAGGCCAGCCTCCAAGGAGCTTGCCCACAGAAGTGAGAGGGTTGAGGAGGAGGAGATCACCAAGGGAAGG
Source organism: Aepyceros melampus (assembly GCA_006408695.1). NCBI lineage: Eukaryota > Metazoa > Chordata > Mammalia > Artiodactyla > Bovidae > Aepyceros > Aepyceros melampus. The sequence continues at coordinate 162,108 of SJXQ01000926.1, read as the reverse complement.
CTGTGCTGACCTACGGTGTTTAATTTTATTTATAGGAAGATTTGGAGAATGGGGAAGATGTGGCAACGTGCCCTAGCTGCTCTCTCATTATAAAAGTGATTTATGACAAGGTAAGCAGTCAGGTTCTAAAATGGGAAGGGGGGAGAGGGTTGCAAGCACCTTGAGCAGTCTGCCTGTGATATGTAAGTGCAGGAGATTGTTTTCTAATGGTGTGTTAGGAAAATGCTGTGTTTTTTAAACGAATTTTAAAGAGCCATTCGTGCTGCTGCTGCTGAGTCGCTTCAGTCGTGTCTGACTCTGTGCGACCCCATAGACGGCAGCCCTCCAGGCTCCCCCGTCCCTGGGATTCTCCAGGCAAGAACACTGGAGTGGGTTGCCAGTTCCTTCTCCAATGCATGAAAGTGGAAAGTGAAAGTGAAGTCGCTCAGTTGTGTCCGACTCTTTGGGACCCCATGAACTGCAGCCTACCAGGCTCCTCTGCCCATGGGATTTTCCAAGCAAAGAGTACTGGAGTGGGTTGCCATTGCCTTCTCTGAGAGCCATTCATGAGCAATTGTAAACTAAAATTTTGTATTACTTTGTTACTTAAAATTTTTAAAGCTCAATTAACTTTTTTTGAGAAGGCAATAAACTTACGAATATTACTGAGATTACTTATTTAATAGAGGAAAATGATCATAAAGATTAATTGAAAGTTTTTATTCCTCCATTATTTAATCAGTAATTAGAATTGTTCAGAGCTCCTGGACTTATTTTGAAAGGAACAGTTCTATAGTATCGCTTACCTGACTTGTATATAGAACTCTGTATTATCTTGTTTGAGCTGTGTCATAGTTGGAATTTTACAATTTTCATTTTAGTCTTTAATGTCCTGTTGTGTTCATCCAGAGATGTTGACAATAGAAACGAATGTTATGACTGCCCGCCTTGACCCTGGCTTTTGGTCAGTACTTTGAATGGAGTCGTAAGAGACTTAAGATTCTATTTCCTGAGTTTGTTGTGTATGTTGTTGTTGTTGAGATGTAATTGTCACTAACAGTGCTTAACATTCTTAAGGATAAATTCTGAAGTGTTTATAGGCAAGGTGGGAACAAGACATTCAGACTCTTGACAGAAACAGGCTATAGTTTAGACTGTACTTTAGCCGTGTACTGGTTTATTCTTGCGAAAACAGAACCAGACAAGGGTGAGCAGGAGTGCTGTATGAGGAGAGACTGCAGTCTTAAGTCAGGTGATCGTGCACTTAGGCTGCTGAGTAGCGTCCCTGGCCTCTACCCATTCGATGCCAGTGGCACCCCTCAGTACGTCAACCCAGAATGTCTCTACACATTGCCAAATGTCCCCAAAGATAAACATAACACCTTCTTTCCACCACCCATTGAGAACCCTGTGTTAGAGCAAGAAGGCTGTTTTACAGAGGTAGAGAACCTGGAGCCTCATGTTGATGGTGGACCATAAGTTCCAAAGAGCATGATGGGAGGGTTCCTGGTGCTGGGCAGGAGTCAGAGATTGACAGGGACAGAATAAGGCTGATCCTTAACAGGGATCAGACTACAGGAGATGAGGAGTCACCTAGGAGGCAGAGGTTTGCTGGGGTGGCTGGCATAAGCCAGGATAAATCATCAGAGGTTGAACTTCATTTATGAAGTAGCTAATTTGCAGATTATCTGTGTTGGGAAACATAAAGAGCTACCCACTTTAGCTGGAAGAAGTAATTTGAAGAAAACTGGTATTTGAGCGACCAAATGTTGACGTGGAGAAGTAGTAGTGCAAGTAGTAATTAATACGGAAACTTAAGAGATATAACACGTGTTTCATAAACATGATTTCTGAGAAGTGGGAGCTCTGTCGTGAAGATGGACATGTTTGTTTAGAAGGTAAGGTGTGTGCGTGCTAAGTCACTTTAGTCGTGTCTTACTGTGTGACCATATGGACTTTAGCCCACCAGGCTCCTCTGTCCATGGGATTCTCCAGGCAAGAATACTGGAGTGGGTTGCCATGCCCTCCTCCAGAGGGTCTTCCAGACCCACGGATCCAATCCATGTCTCTAACCTCCCTGCATTGGCAGGTGGGTTCTTTACCACTAGCGCCACCTAAGATAATAATATGGTGCATTAAATATGAGTTTGGGTCTAAAAACTGGTCAAGATCATGTTTCTGGTGCTGACTTTGACCAAGGATGAAGTCATAGAGCAAAGGAAACCTTAACAGAGCAAGACTGACTGTGTAACAAGATAAAATCTCACTATTGACGCACGTGTGACACAGACACTCGGTGAGTAATGTGATTTCTTGTTCTGTCTTAGGATCAGTTCACGTGTGGAGAGACAGTCCCAGCCCCTTCCTCCAACAAAGAACTGGTTAAATGCTGAAGAAGACTTTTAGGTTCTAAAACCTGAACTTGGGGAATGAGGCAAGCTGGAAAAATCGAATGTGGAGTCACTGGCTTCTTCATGGGGACAATCATTTTGTGGTTTGCTGTTCATGAGAGTCTGGATTCTTTCCGTCGGGTGCCAAGTTCATCTCTAATTGACGAAGCAAGTCCACCACATGACTTACCTGGATTTTGTGCTTAAAACCTTGAATTGGAAGTGTTTGCATCCAAACATAAAAGAAGATAATTTCAAATCAGTGCTTTTTTCCCTTAGTTTTATTTTTATATCTTTATACTATTACTTCATTATCTGACAGCAGCAGCATCTACCTCAAAGCATTAGGTTTCTTTAACTTAAAAAGATGTTTATTTTAGTCTCTTATGAAGATTTTTAAAATCAGCTCCTTCTATGCAATTTGACATCAGCTTTGCTGTTGTAAACTGAAGGAAGTCAGTTGCCTCTAGTCCGCTGGGACTGCGCCTTCTGCTCCCTCACCACGCTGACCTTCATTGGGGATCTGTGTTCCGTTAAACATGCCGTTTCATCATGCTTCATACACTGCGTCCTGGTAGTGGTGCCAAGAAAACATGTACTGAGCTCACGAAGTTAGTGAGTTAAGAACAAAAGTCAAAAAACAAAACAGTCAAAGGATATGGACTTTCCTTATCAATATTCTGTGTTTTCCTTGAAAATCAGGACATGCAAAAAACAGCAAAAGGAAATGAAACTGGTAACAGAACGAGAAGAGAAAACTATGCCTACTTAGTTATTTAATTAAATGCTTGAGTGATTTTGCGAGATTGGTGCAACTAATATTTTTGTATCTGGATTCTTGTGTGTGTGTTTGTTTTTCGATAAGGCTAATGAAATTTTATTCTAGACGGGTTAACTTCAAGTCTTCATGGCTGGCGGCCGTGCTCTCAGCACTACCACCAAATCAAGTCACTAGTCTTAAAAGGTAAAGCTTTGATAACAGCCCTTGTATTTACTAAGGATGAACTTGAAAATGAGATGCCTGTTCTAATTAAATATGCCCCTGAGGGCATAGATGTGCTGCGCTTAGTTGCTCAGTCGTGTCCGACTCTCTCTGACCCCATGGACTGCAGCCTGCCAGACTCCTCTGTCCATGCGGATTCTCCAGGCAAGAATACTGGAGTGGGTTGCCATTCCCTTCTCCAGAGGATCTTCCCAACCTAGGGATTGAACCCAGGTCTCCTGTATTGCAGGCAGATGCTTTACTGACTGGGCATGTAAGCTGCAACGACACACACATTCAATCTTGTAGAGAATTGTTACCCTGAAGAGAAAAATACAAAGGTAAGCCATTGGTCTTCCTTTGCCACAGCCGTGAGAGTAGCAAGAAACAGAATCACTTGCATGGAAATTCCAAATTTCCCTTTATGTACACACCTTTGTTGTATGTACATAAAATTAACTGATGTCTGGTGGGTTGTTGTGGAATTGGCTCCTGCAATTAACGAGAAAAATAGCTTTCCAGAATGTGAGTGTTTCATTACTAACTGATAAATGTTTTGTACACTCTTTGGGGGTTTAAATTAAAACAGGCCAGTGGCCTTTTTTCTCCTGCCAATAGCACAGCTATATGAAGCCATTAGACTGAGAAGTAAATCATCAAAAATTGTATGCCAAAACTGCTTGGTACGTTATAAGAAGTGTATGGCGTGTTCTTGATGTGTCGAGAAGTCACTGTCGGGGACACTGACGCCCAGAAGTCATCCACAGTTGCTTTGAAACCAGTGGTGGCTCAAGTGAACAGAGCAGGGTGTGTGCTAACTGGTGGGATGAATTGCAAAGAGAAAAAGACTGTCCCACACTCAGATCTGATGGTTTTGTAGATACTGATAACCGATGATGAATTTCAAATAAGGACAGACATCTTTAATGTCACCTCTGCTGTGAGCATAAGAGCAGGAAGAAAAGGTGCCCACGTCCAAACGTCCCAGGAGACACTGAAGGCACCGGTGATCAGTGATACTCAGGAAGGTGACCACGGGCATGACTTCATTCCCAAAAGCGACTGAGTCACTACATCTGTTAACCACAAAGAACACATCAGGATATAATCCTATGTTAAGCAGAAGGTAAAACCAGGGTCTTGCAGATATGACTAGGGTTCTGTGGTGTCCGTTGCTTGGCTTCACAGACATTTCAGAGCCCCTCTGAGGACTAATTTGTAACCCAGCTCCATGACCTGCTAGCTTTGTAATCTTTGGCGAGACCAGTGGGTTCCTCATCTGTTAAAATCAGGAGACAAAATCAGGAGACTGAATCGGAATTTCTAAATTCAGTACTGTAATTTCAGGCTTCGTAGTTTGCAGGAGCTGGAATGGTAATCGAAACCTTTCTAAACACTAAAGATGACTTATTACAGAGAAAGACCCTCCATTCTTCAGTAACCCCACATCAGAGAATTCTGCAGATACTTCAGTGTACACATTCAGAAACCCTTTTCTTGGAAAGTCCCCAACATTTTTGATAACTGTACATACTAATTTATTACCAGTTTAAACTATTAGCATGCTGAATAAAGTCAAATTATTCACATTCATTTGTTTTCATGTGATTTTTTCCTCCCCTAAATACCAGCATTATGTATTTAAATATTGTAATGTGACTATATGTGAGATGGAAAATCTTTAACCTGCTTTGGGACTTTGGAGGTAGCTTTCTGTTGTGGATGGCACAGTTTTTAAATAGGAAAGAAATTGCCACAATTACCACAGGTGGCCACATGGGTACTGGTTCTGGATTTTTAATTGTTATCTGGGAAAAATTAAGCTTCGGATTAAGTGGCAGCAAGGCAGATGTAGTTGACATTCTTAGGTGAGTGATTCAGTTTCTTGCTGGGAAGGAAGTTTGCTGCTTAAGACGTGGTAGTTCTTATAGTGGTTTAAGAGCCCAGCTCTGGTCAGGACACGGGTTGAATCTCAGTTTCTCCACTGTGATCTTGGACAAGTTTCTTAGTCTTTGTGTATCTCTATGTCCTGGTCTGTGAAATCCAAGCCATAGTGGTGCCTTTTGCCCAGGGTTGCTCTGTGGGGGCAACAGACCCGCATTCAGCAAGGGTCTGGGGAATGCTTGCCACTAAGTGAAGAAGGCAGGTAGGTTCCTGTCATCATGGAGCTTGCCTGCAACAAGAAGAGAGGAAATCAGAGAACAGGCTGCGTTTCGGGCCCAGGTGATGTGATACAAGTGCCTTTCTAAAGGGCAGACTGAAGGCATCTCAGTCTGGCACCTTTTCTGAGACCTGAAGGATAAGAATGAAACAGTCTCATAAAAATGACTACATTAGCTAATGACGAAAACACTCAATACTTTCCATTGTATGTGCAAAAACAAAAACGTTACCTATTCTGATGCAAAAGAAATTCATTGTTTTGAGCACTGACAACATTATATGAAACGTGAAATATTGAATACCCTGCACATTTACTGATCTCGCATAGGTTTTGACAAGCCCTCAATGTGGTTCTGATGCAGCTGAAACTTGAGAATCACTGGTTGAGCACCAGGGTTCAAACCCAGCAGCTCACTGGAATCACCTGAGGAGCTCTGGAAACTGCTGCCCCATTGGTCTATGTTCCTGTTTCTGTGCCAGTACCATACTGTTTTGATGACCGTAGCTTTGCAGTATAGTCTGAAGTCAGGGAGGTTGATTCTTCCAGCTCCATTTTTCTTAAGATTGCTCTGGCTATTCAGGGTCTTTAGTGTTTCCCTGAGAAATCTGTATGCAGGTCAAGAAGCAACGTTAGAACTGGACATGGAACAACAGACTGGTTCCAAGTTGGGAAAGGAGTACCTCAAGACTGTATATTGTCACCCTACTTATTTAACTTATATGCAGACTACATCATGTGAAATGCTGGGCTGGATGAAGCACAAGCTGAAATCAAGATTGCCAGGAGAAATATCAATAACCTCAGATATGCAGATGACACCACCCTTATGGCAGAAAGCAAAGAGGACCTAAAGAGCCTCTTGATGAAAGTGGAGAGTGAAAAAGCTGGCTTAAAGCTCAGCATTCAAAAATGAAGATCATGGCATCCGTTCCATCACTTCATGGCAAATAGATGGGGAAACAATGGAAAAAGTGACAGATTTTATTTTGGGGGGCTCCAAAATCACTGCAGATGGTGACTGCAGCCATGAAATTACGAGACGCTTGCTCCTTGGAACAAAAGCTATGACAAACCTAGACAGCATATGAAAAAGCAGCGACATTACTTTACCGACAGAGGCCCATCTAGCCAAGGCTATGGTTTTTCCAGTAGTCATGTATGGATGTGAGAGGTGAAGGCTGAGCACCAAAGAATGATGCTTTTGAACTGTGGTGTTGGAGAAGACTCCTGAGAGTCCCTTAGACTGCAAGGAGATCCAACCAGTCAATCCTAAAAGAAATCAACCTTGACCATTCATTGGAAGGACTGATGCTGAAGCTGAAGCTCCAATACTTTGGCCACCTGATGTGAAGAACTGACTCATTGGAAAAGACCCTGATGCTGGGAAAGACTGAAGGCAGGAGGAGGAGATGACAGAGGATGAGATGGTTGGATGGCATCACCAACTTGATGGACATGAGTTTGAGCAAGCTCTGGAAGTTGGTGATGGACAGAGAAGCCTGGCGTGCTGCAGTCCGTGGGGTGGCAAAGAATTGGAGATGACAGAGCAACTGAACTGAACTGTCTCCGTACATTTTGTGAATTTTTTTGTTCTAGTTCTGTGAAAAATGCCATTGGTAATTTGATAGGAATTGCGATTGCTTTGGGTAGATAGTCATTTAGACAATTTGAGTCTTTGAAGACACCCTCTTCAATAAGTGGTGCTGGGAAAACTGAACAGCTATGTGTCAAAGAATGAAATTAGAACACTTCCTAACACTATACATAGAACTAAATTCAAAGTGGATTAAAGGCTTAAATTTAAGGCCAGAAACTATAAAGTTCTTAGAGGAAAACATAGGCCGTATACTCTGACATAAATCAGAGCAAGATTCTGATCCACCTCCTAGATTAATAGGAATAAAAACAAAAATAAATGGGACCTAAAAACACTTTTGCACAGAAAACTATAAACAAGATGAAAAGACAGCTCTCAGAATGGAAGAAAATAACTGCAAATGAAACAACTGACAAGGGATTAATCTTCAAAATATATGAGCAGCTCATACAGCTCAATATCAGAAAAACAACCCAATCAAAAAATGGGCAGAAGACCTAAACAGACATTTCTCCAAAGAAGACATACAGCTGGCTAATAAACACACGAAACGATGCTCAACATCTCTAGTTATTCAGTTCAGTCACTCAGTCGTGTCTGACTCTGCAACCCCATGAATTGCAGCACGCCAGGCCTCCCTGTCCATCACCAACTCCCGGAATTTACTCAAACTCATGTCCATTGAGTTGGTGATGCCATCCACCCATCTCATCCTCTGTCGTCCCCTTCTCCTGCCCCCAATCCCTCCCAGCATCAGGGTCTTTTCCAATGAGTCAAATCCTTGCATGAGGTGGCCAAAGTACTGGAGTTTCAGCTTTAGCATCAGTCGTTCCAGTGAACACCCAGGACTGATCTTTCGAATGGACTGGTTGGATCTCCTTGCAGTCCAAGGGGCTCTCATTATTAGAGAAATGCAAATCAGAACTATAATAAGGCCTCTCCTCACACCATTTAGAATGGCCATCATCAAAAAAAATCTATAAACAATAAATGCTGGAGAGGATGTGGGGAAAAGAGAACCCTCCTGCTTTGTTGGTAGGAATGTAAATTGATGGAGCCATTATGGAGAACAGTGGGAGATTCCTTTAAAAACTAGGAATAAATCTACCACATGACCCAGCAATCCCATTACTAGGCATATACCCGGAGAAAACCACAATTCTAAGACACATGCACCCCAGTGTTCATTGCAACACTGTTTACAATAGCCAGGACATGGAAGCAGCCTAGATTCCGTTGGCAGATGGACGGATAAAGAAGATATAGTACATATTTACCATGAAGTATTACTCAGCCCTGCTGTGGACAAATTGGGGTGGGGAGGAGAGGGCAGGATGAACTGAGAAAGTGGTGTTGACATACATCCACTATCGTGTGTAAAATAGGTAGTGTCGACTTAAAAAAGGAGTTACAACCTAGAAGTTGAGAGTTTTATTTGGTGGTCATTCTTAGGACTTCAAGCCTGGGAGACAGCATCGCAAGTTACACTGAGAGAACTGAGGAGGCAGGCGGAGGAGTCAGTTTATATCTAAGTTTGGCAGCAAAGGGGGCAGGTATTCTGGACATTAGAGATTATTGAAAATTAAGGAAAACCAGATACCTGAAACTAAGGAATTTAGCGCTCGTCTAGGTATGGGAAGATGCAAGCAGTGATCTCAGTGATTCAGTGATCTCACTGACATCACTCCTTTCATACGCGTCTCAGCTGTCTAGGGCCAGCATCCTGCTTCTTGATTTCTCCCATCCTAGGTCCTCGCTTACTGCAGGGAGTGGCGGCAGCCAACAGCTGCTGGATTGCAGGCATTGTTCTCCCTTTTGGGTGCCCCTTGGACTCAGAAATTTATGTTTGAAGGCCTGAAATCGCAATGATGTGACATCTTTGTTTACTGACATGGCAGGAAATACTCCATTTCACAGTAGCTGTGGAAAGTTAGTATATAACACAGGGAGCCCAGCCTGTTGCTCTGTGCTGACCCAGAGGGGTGGGATGTGGGGAGGGGATATGAATATATATAATTATGACTGATTCTCTCTGGTGTACAGCAGAAACCAACACAACATTATAAAGCAATTTTCCTCCAATTAAAAAATTAAGAAATAAAACTGCTGCTCAGGAGAGGCTGGTTTTCTTGGTCTAGGTGCAATTTGAACACCAGGGTTTGTAGAGTCTCCCTGGTGCTTCTAACGTGCCAGCCACACTGTGAACCACCAGACTCAGCTGGAAAAGAGAATTCACAATCACAAAGTAAGAAGGATTCCGTTTGTTTCAATGGTCACGACTGGTTTGCATGTGGAACAGGCGTGTGGGCTTGTTCGGCCACCTGCTTTTATGTCCAGGCATGCAACACGCCTTAACAAATGCCTGCAGAGCCCACGCTGGGCTAACGACCCCAGTAGGAGAGCCTCAGTCTGGGCGGGCTCTGAGCTGGGCCCCAGGCTTAAACAATCACATTTTCCCAGCACACACTTGGGCAGCTAATTGCACACCTTACAGAAGTGACAGCTTCTGCAGGTGTAAGTAATTAGGATTCCTTTAATCCATTTGAGGGTGCCTGCCATCCCCTTCTTCCTACAGAGCAAATTGTTCATGATTATATATTTGACTGGGAAACAATTTTTCAAATTATTCCTCTTTAAGGGTTTGAAACAAAGGACGCGTGAAAAAGAAATCACAGGTAAAAAATACTGCCTCCTAGCTCACAACATGCCTAAAATGCAGGAGGGATGCATCCAAGGGAGGCAGCCACCTCGGTCTGGCACATGAAGGGTATTTGAGAGGGAAGGGGTTCCAGACAAAGTGACTCCCAAACGGGGTGAATGTCTAGTAAGGGGTGGGGTATCCTAGTAGGCGGCCCTGAGCCCAGACACCGCTTCAAGGGGTCAACACTTGGGCCTGTGACAGGCAAGCAGGACCCAGTCCCCAGGCAGAGATTTGAGGCCAAACTTCATTCTTTGTTCTTGGATAGGGCCAAAGCTTGTCCATTTGGGCAGTGATTAATGCCAAGACTGAGGCTGTGGAAGAGGGGAAACACACTCTTAATAGGCAGCTCCTGTGTTCCATTCTGTTCCTACAAAAGTGGGACAGGGCACCCAGGGTCACCCCAGAGAGCAGTGGGTCCGGTCTGCAATCCCAAATGCCAAAGCCTGGACTGTTACTGGACCCAGCAGGACTCTGAGCCACCAAACGGTGATGATGAAAGAGTCAAGCAGCGTGGAGGGGGCTCTGAACCGTGGAAGGAGATTAAGTGAGATGATACACAGCAGGGAGCATGGTGTCTGCACACAGTAAGGGCTCAGTAAACAGCACTTAATTGTGCGTGTTTCTTGCTGCATCAGAAATGACCCAGGACCACAGTTTGAGAAACTTGCCTGAATTCCAAGGCCAAGACCACAAGGAACCCAGCCATGACATGTCGGAGTTTGATCCAGAGAAGCGGAAGAGCCATGAGGGGTAGAGAACGGGGGGGTTTGTTAGAGGATCGGGCAGGCTTCACGTGACTGCAGGAGTGAGAAGGAGGCATCAAGCCTGTCATCTTGTGCCTGGTGTTGAGACGAAAGCCACCTACAGGTCAGCCCAACATGTAGGTGAGGAGGGAAAAGCTTGGTATGAAGGAGAGAAAATACAAACGGAGGTGTAACTGTCTCCTCATCGCCAACCTGGGCACCATGGGTGATTTTCGAGGGAGACTGGTGCCGTTCCCCAGGGAGCTGTGCAAGTAGTTAGCCCAGAACAAGGCAAGCTGGTAGACGGGAACAGTGTTTGTGGGCATTCACTGTTACAGGGGCCCTGCTCCAACCTTCCGGGCATAAAAACACGTCTGCCCTTTGCCTTCTTGCTCCCTGTTCTTGGCCACATGACTGGTGGAAACTTAGTTCCCCAGCCAGAGATTGAACCCAGGTCCCAGGCATAAGAGAGCTTAGTCCTAACCACTGGACTGCCAGGAGGTCAATGTTCACCCAGGACCATACAGAGAAGGGAGTTCTGGGAAATGTGGTCCCAGGTCAGTCACCATACTCAAGGTTGGGGAAGCCAAGGCAGGGATGGGACACTTGTTTTGTTGTTAAGCAGGTAAACTGATCCTGATGTCATTTAGATTACACTGTGATGCTGATTTCATCATCCCCGTATTAACTGAAATACAGGTTGTCAGCCTCTTTTGCTGGCCAAACATCAGACAACAGTCCCATAGGATTAATTTTTGCTACACTTATGTTTTGAGATGAGCAAGGCTTTGGCTGTGATTTCTGTATTCAAATTTAAAGCAACTTCACCCTAGTATTAAATAATCAGTTCAGTTGTGTCTGACTCTTTGCAACCCCATGGACTGCAGCACACCAGGCCTCCCTGTCCATCACCAACTCCAGAGTTTACTCAAACTCATGTCCACTGAGTCGGTGATGCCATCCAACCATCTCATCCTCTTTCGTTCCCTTCTCCTGCCTTCAATCTTTCCCAGCATCAGGGTCTTTTCAAATGAGTCAGCTCTTCAAATCAGGTGGCCAAAGTATTGGAGTCTCAGCTTCAGCATCAGTCCTTCCAATGAATGTTCAGGACTGATTTCCTTTAGGATGGACTGGTTGGATCTCCTTGCTGTCCAAGGGACTCTCAAGAGCCTTCTCCAACACCACAGTTCAAAAGCACAAATTTAGGTTAATATTTTCAAAGTCTGCTCTATATGGCCACATAAAGGTAGGTATGCTAAGTCGCTTCAGTCCTGTCCGACCTGTGCGACCCCATAGATGGCAGCCCACTAGGCGCCTCTGTCTCTGGGATTCTCCAGGCAATAATACTGGAGTGGGTTACCATTTCCTTCTCCAATGCCTGAAAGTGAAAAGCAAAAGTGAAGTCGCTCAGTCGTGCCTGACTCTTAGTGACCCCATGGACTGCAGCCTACCAGGCTCCTCTGTCCACGGGATTTTCCAGGCAAGAGTACTAGAGTGGGGTGCCTTCTCCGGAAGGTAGGTATACATAAGCTCTAATTATAGAGAGAAATGGGATATATGGTCACACAATGTCGTTAAAAGTGAAATCTAATATCCCTGGGAATCTTACTGGTGTGTCGTTTCCTGGTTGCTAGAATTGGGGATCAATTCTTCGGCGCTCAGCCTTCTTCACAGTCCAACTCTCACATCCATACATGACCACAGGAAAAACCATAGCCTNAGTGAACTCCGGGAGTTGGTGATGGACAGGGAGGCCTGGTGTGCTGTGATTCATGGGGTCGCAAAGAGTCGGACACGACTGCGCGACTGAACTGAACTGAGAATTGGGGATGACCCATTTTGAGCGTCTTTATTGCAATGGATTCCCTGATACTTTCAGTGGCGCCCAACAGTTTCTTATCCAGGCTGTTTAAAATTGGGTGAGAAGCTCACGTGTCAAGTCTGATATGGTCTGAAACCTTGAACCTGGACCTTGAACAGAACCTGCCAGATATTGTTTATATATTCCTGGCAAAATACAGCCTACTTATGACTTGTCCATCTGGCTTGGCAAAGCACTCATCATACCATGCTGAGGTCTAGAGAAAAAAATCTGTGAAGTTAGACATGAAAAAGGACTTTCTGCTTGTAAAATATTAAGGTTATTAGTAGTTACTCAGCCACCAAATTGGATAAGCACTGTTACTCAATCAATAAAGATGCTGTAAGCACTTTTATTTGTGAGTTGGGCCAAATCTCTGTGCCAAGGGGGGATTTTAAAAAAATAATTATATTACAGAGAAAGTTTAAGAACATAATGGAAATGCTTTTCACCAATGTGACAAATATGTGTTGGCAGTTATTATAAATGATTGGAAGCTTTGTTCTCTTTGCCGAACACACGCCTTCCTCCTCAGAAACGTTGAGGCATTAAGCACCGTATGGACATAATGAGGCAGAAGGGCCCTGGTCTCAGCCAGATGGCTTCTGTCCTCCTAGCTCCCACACGTGTTCCTCCCCATCTGTGGGCTCCATGGGGCAGGGCCCTGGGCTAAGTGTCCAAGGACGGTGTTGGTCACCTGTCCTGGCCTCAGTCTCTGCTGTAACGCAGGAGGGAGGTTGAAGGATTTCAGAGATCCGTCAGCTCTGTTCTGCTGTGACTTTGACGAGGTGACTATTTTCAGACTCTGATGAAGTTGTCCTGGCAACCTGAAGGGGCCACCTGGAGGTGACTGCTGTGCCCTGGGCTGGGAGGGGGCATGCACAGAGAGCAGGGGAGGGGACAGCCTGTCAAGAGTGCCCTGAGCGACAGTCGTCAGGGCCTATGGGAGAGCCAGAGCCCCAAGGGATACAGTGTGGGCAGCCCAGGCCCCACCCGCTGGCGGAAGGACTGCTGCTGCTGCTGCTAAGTCGCTCCAGTCTTGTCCGACTCTGTGCGACCCCATAGACGGCAGCCCACCAGGCTCCCCCGTCCCTGGGATTCTCCAGGCAAGAACACTGGAGTGGGCTGCCATTTCCTTCTCCAATGCATGTAAGTGAAAAGTGAAACTGAAGTTGCTCAGTGGTGTCTGACTCTTCACGACCCCGTGGACTGCAGCCCACCAGGCTCCTCTGTCCCTGGGATTTTCCAAGCGAGAGTACTGGAGTAGGCTGCCATTGCCTTAGGTGCACCAAAACCTCCCTGGCCCGTGTCCTCTCTCCAAATGAGCAGGCTACCGCATGCAACTGCCACTTGTGGGCCCTTCAGCCCAGGTCTGCGGCAGATGTGGCCCGCTAGGTCCTGGCCACCTGATGCAAAGAACCGGCTCATTGGAAAAGACCCTGATTCCGGGAAACATTGAAGCAGGAGAAGGGGACGACAGAGGATGAGATGGTTGGATGGCATCACCGACGCGATGGACATGAGTTTGAGCAAACTCTGGGAGTTGGTGATGGACAGGGAGGCCTGGGGGGCTGCGGTTCATGCGGTCGTAAAGAGTCGGACACGAGTGAGCGACTGAACTGAACTGAATTACTGGCCTTAGCATCTCAAGACACACTTAGCACAGCCTTTGCATTCCAGACCCACCCTGTCCAACACAGCAGAAACTAGCCACATGAGGCTTTTAAAATCTACATTGAAGCTGAGATGAAATAAAATTAAGAAGTCAGTTCCTCAGCCATACTACCATATTTCAAGTAGTCATGTACATGTGCCTCTGTGTCTCATGGCATATTGGGCAGTCCAAAATAAGGGCATTTTCATCATCACAGGAAGGTCTATGGAAAGACTTTGTTCCAGAATTTGCCAGGAACAGTCTCTGCTGTAACGCAGGAGGGAGGTTGAAGGATTTCAGAGATCCGTCAGCTCTGTTCTGCTGTGACTTTGACGAGGGACTATTTTCAGACTCTGATGAAGTTGTCCTGGCAACCTGAAGGGGCCACCTGGAGGTGACTGCTGTGCCCTGGGCTGGGAGGGGGCATGCACAGAGAGCAGGGGAGGGGACAGCCTGTCAAGAGTGCCCTGAGCGACAGTCGTCAGGGCCTATGGGAGAGCCAGAGCCCCAAGGGATACAGTGTGGGCAGCCCAGGCCCCACCCGCTGGCGGAAGGACTGCTGCTGCTGCTGCTAAGTCGCTCCAGTCTTGTCCGACTCTGTGCGACCCCATAGACGGCAGCCCACCAGGCTCCCCCGTCCCTGGGATTCTCCAGGCAAGAACACTGGAGTGGGCTGCCATTTCCTTCTCCAATGCATGTAAGTGAAAAGTGAAACTGAAGTTGCTCAGTGGTGTCTGACTCTTCACGACCCCGTGGACTGCAGCCCACCAGGCTCCTCTGTCCCTGGGATTTTCCAAGCGAGAGTACTGGAGTAGGCTGCCATTGCCTTAGGTGCACCAAAACCTCCCTGGCCCGTGTCCTCTCTCCAAATGAGCAGGCTACCGCATGCAACTGCCACTTGTGGGCCCTTCAGCCCAGGTCTGCGGCAGATGTGGCCCGCTAGGTCCTGGCCACCTGATGCAAAGAACCGGCTCATTGGAAAAGACCCTGATTCCGGGAAACATTGAAGCAGGAGAAGGGGACGACAGAGGATGAGATGGTTGGATGGCATCACCGACGCGATGGACATGAGTTTGAGCAAACTCTGGGAGTTGGTGATGGACAGGGAGGCCTGGGGGGCTGCGGTTCATGCGGTCGTAAAGAGTCGGACACGAGTGAGCGACTGAACTGAACTGAATTACTGGCCTTAGCATCTCAAGACACACTTAGCACAGCCTTTGCATTCCAGACCCACCCTGTCCAACACAGCAGAAACTAGCCACATGAGGCTTTTAAAATCTACATTGAAGCTGAGATGAAATAAAATTAAGAAGTCAGTTCCTCAGCCATACTACCATATTTCAAGTAGTCATGTACATGTCCTCTGTGTCTCATGGCATATTGGGCAGTCCAAAATAAGGGCATTTTCATCATCACAGGAAGGTCTATGGAAAGACTTTGTTCCAGAATTTGCCAGGATGTATACTAAAGAAACACGAAACACCTCTCCCAACTGCCTCTTCTTCATCTATGACCTTTCTCTTTTTGCCTCCCTTAGAATATCTTAGCTATACGTTCTTACAGGGTGAAAAGATGAGACGTGATGTTAAAGACCTAGGTTCAAGCCTCAGCTTCCTCACGTCAAGTTTATGAGAGTTATCAACATTGTCTGTTTCTGTTTCAGTAAAATGAGGATAGTTAACCACCTCCCTGGGTTGAGAAAATCAGATGGGATAATAAGCCAGAAGTTGTTGATAAGCCCTGTGCACTGTATAAATTCTCACCAGTTCAGTTCAGTCCGGTCCAGTGGTGACCAGCTCTTTGAGACCACCTGGGCTGCAGCACGGCAGGCCTCCCTGTCCATCATCCACTCCTGGAGTTTACTCAAACCCATGTCCATCGAGTCGGTGATGCCATCCCGCCATCTCATCCTCTGTCGTCCCCTTCTCCTGCCCTCAGTCTTCCCCAGCATCAGGGTCGTTCCCAGTGAGTCGGCTCTTATCGGATGGCCGCACTGTTGGAGTCTCAGCTTCAGCACCGGTCCTTCCGAGCCCTTCAGCATCCGCCCTCGTCTGTAAGAGTTCCCGGTTCCCGGGCGTCCGCCTGTTCCGGTCCGGCCACCAGGTGGCGCAGGTTCCCCTCGGCGCCGCGGCGAGAGGGCCGCTCCTGCCTTGCGTCCTTTGTTGCACCGTGACCTTGGGAGAGCCGGTTTCGCCTCCTGCAAACCCGGAACCGTGAAAATCCCCTCGCAGGGCGGCCGTGAGGTTCAACAAGATGGCACAGGCTAAGCGGCTTGCACGGGTCACGCGCGCGGTGCACGCTGTTCCCCCTGCCTTTCTCTTTCCTCTTTTCACTCCTATTCCCGCCAATCAGCCCCTGCTTCCGTGCCGTGGGCCATACAGATTTGTCCCCAAGGCTCCTGCAGAGTGTCTTACACTGTTACACACACACACACACACACACACACACGCCCCTGTATATTACTGGAATAAAAGACATGGCCTCCCTCTCCCCCAGCCTCGCCCAGTTCCTAAATCACCCCAAATTTCCTCTTGTTCAGATGCATTTCAGTATGACAAGCCACATTCTGAGGAGCTAAAAATAATGGTAAAAGGTGTGGCAATTGTAGAAGAGTGTTAACTGTGTGTTCAGAACCTGCTATTCCCCGCTGGGCTCCACTGTAGAGGATTATACAGGCAAGATAAGATGTTGCTTCATACAACTAACTCCAAATCCTTCTCGAAGCAGGTGTGAGGCTTTCCCCAGAGGAGGGGCAGTGACGCTGGCCCAGGAGAGCTCCCTCAGGACTGCCTTGGGCTCGCGGGCCAGTGAGCCCTGAGTGCAGGGTTACAGGGCTGTAAGGAGAGGTGGATGGAGCCGGACTGGGTGGAGGAGGGACACAGCCCCCTTCTGGACTGAGGCAGCATTCCCGGCCCCACACCCTAGAGAGCGCAGCAGCTGTCCAAGGCTGGGGGCTAGGTGAGTCCCTCCCTAACCCTGCCCAAACCTTCCTCCTTTATGCCGCCTGTTCTCTTTCTCGTCCTCTCCTCCTTCTATTTAATGCTTTACTCATTCATTTGTTCAATAACTATCTTCATTCATTCATTCAATGTTATCTATGAATTCTTGGGCTTCCCTGGTGGCTCAGCTGGTAAAAAAAATCTGCCCTCAATACGGGAGACCTGGGTTCGATCCCTGGGCTGGGAAGATCCCCTGGAGAAGGGAAAGGCTGCCCACTCCAGTGTTCTGGCCTGGAGAATCCCATGGACTGTATAGTCCATGGAGTCGCAAAGAGTCGGGCATGACTGAGTGACGTTCACTTGCCCTTTTCAACCATACACCAATTGCAAATACATTTTAGGCCCTTGAGTCAATCAGTGAGCAACAATGACAAACATTCTGGAACTTACAGACATTCACATTACATATTTATATACACACTTGTCTTCTTTTCGGGCTGTTGGGACTTCCCTGGTGGCTCAGACAGTAACAAATCCGCCTGCAGTGCAGGAGACCCGACTTGGATCCCTGTGTTGGGAAGATAGAAGTTAAATAAGCAGGGTGACAATATACAGCCTTGACGGACACTACTTTGCCGACTAAGGTCCGTCTAGTCAAGGCTATGGTTTTTCCTGTGGTCATGTATGGATGTGAGAGTTGGACTGTGAAGAAGGCTGAGCGCAGAAGAATTGATGCTTTTGAACTGTGGTGTTGGAGAAGACTCTTGAGAGTCTCTTGGACTGCAAGGAGATCCAACCAGTCCATTTTGAGGGGGATCAACCCTGGGATTTCTTTGGAAGGAATGATGCTAAAACTGAAGCTCCAGTACTTTGGCCGCCTCATGCAAAGAGTTGACTCATTGGAAAAGACCCTGATGCTGGGAGGGATTGGGGGCAGGAGGAGAAAGGGACGACCGAGGATGAGATGGCTGGATGGCATCATGGACTCAATGGACGTGAGTCTGAGTGAACTCCGGGAATTGGTGATGGACAGGGAGGCCTGGCGTGCTGCGATTCATGGGGTCGCAAAGAGTCGGACACGACTGCGCCACTGAACTGAACTGAACTGTTGGGAAGATCCCCTGGAGAAGGAAATGGCAACCCACTCCAGTACTCTTGTCTGGAAAATCCCGTGGACAGAGGAGTCTGGAGGTCTGTAGTCCATGGGGTCGCAAAGAGTCAGACACAGCTGAGTGACTTGGGGCCCTCTGCCTCCCAGTGTGAACAGGCCAGCCTCGCGGCTTGTCCTCTACGGCCCAGCCACGCCGCCGCCACTCCGAAGGGCTGGTTGAGCAATGCTTCCTTCAGTTACACAAGATGCTTTGCTATTCTCCTGTGAATCTCCCGGCCTCTGAAGGACTAAGGTTGTGTCATTTGCATTTCTGTCGCCTCTCACCTAAAGGTTCTGCCAGAAAGGCGCAGCCCGTGACGGACACGGATAAGAACTCTTGCTTATGTTAGGATGCGGGGCCAGCCCTGGGGCGGGGTTAGCTTGAAGGCCTGCTTGGCAGCGCTTGTGGCAGCCTGGGCCAGCCCTTCCGCGTAAAGGAGGCTGCGCTCCGCGTGGTTTGGCTCGGCGTCCCCGAGAGTGGAGCCTGAGGCAAGGATTAGGTGCAGGGGTTGACGTGGGAGGTGAACCCCAGAAGCAGGGGCGTGTGCGTGAGGAAGTGAGGAAGGGGCCGGAGCGGCGAGTATAAGGGCACCCTCCCAGCTGCCGCTTGGTTCCGCAGGCCCTTCTGAGAAGAGTACAAGATGCCTCCGTTCAGAATCTCCTCCCCGAGAGACGGAGGCTGGGGCCCCTCCTCTGGGCCCTCCGCTCAGTGGCGAGAGCTGGCCCTGGAGCGCTCACCCTTGGGGGAGCTTGCTCCCTGGCTCTGTGGACCGCTCTGCCTTCAGAGAAGCCCCGGGGGCCGAGAAGAGCCTCAGCACGGGGAGACAGCCCGAGGGAGACAGAGCCGCGCGGCGCTGTCCGGGGACCCGGGCTGACGCAGGGGCGGCCGGAGGACGTGTCGGCATCAGAGCCCCGCTGAACGTGGCAGCGTCTTGAGTTCCCGAACCCCAGCCCCGATGGGGCCGTCTCTGTCTTCTCTCTGGAACACAGCCTCTGTGCGTGACTGCGGCTTAAGGAGAGGCCTGGCAGGACACAGCTGAGCTTTCAGAACCTCCGAGGAGGTCTTTCCTGGGAGCTGCACGGTCTGGGCGTCCGTGCTGAGGCTGATTTGGGCTCCACGGGTTTGCACCTGCTCTGGCACATGCCGCCTCTGCCCGGTGGACCCTGCCTCTGCCGACCGCCGCCGACCTTTGATTTGCCCGACGGCATTAACACCCCTGGCGGTCCTCCGGCCCGGCCGCCACCGACCCTGGTCAACACCGAGCCTGCGCACAGCTCCGCTTCCTAAACTGATCTGCGGGCTGCGGACCCGTCTTAAGCTCTCCTGCGGCCGGTTGCAGCCGGCAGCCGAGCCTACGG
>SJXQ01000926.1:92976-141458 GCA_006408695.1 Aepyceros melampus | reverse complement strand
CGAAGCGCGAGCTCTGGGCGGACCCCAGGAGGACAGAGCGCCCCTCTCCTGAACAGCAGCGGCGCTCCCTCCACCCGCGACGGCTCTAGCCCTGCTCAGCGCCTCCCCCACCTTGTATAAAAACACGAGATTCCCCGGCGTAACACGGCTCCGTTTCCCGACCGCCTCCAGCCCAGAGCAAGGTCGGTTCCCGGTACCCTTTCCCAAGGCCCCTCGCCCCGGCTCTGGCTTCCCAAGCCCCTCTGTGCCCTCCTTCTGGGACCCCCACGGTGCCTCTGGGTGCGACCCCCCTGGTTGCATGAGTCCCACTTGCACGACGGCAGGTGTGTGCCTGGTGGTGGTGTCTGGCTGGGGAGAGGCCAGTTCTGACTTGCTGTCCCGCGGGAGCTCCTGGTGGCTTTCATCAGCTGCAGAGATCTCCCGGGAGCCCCTGGCCAGACGCCGGCACTCCGCACCCCCTCCCCGGGGCAGACAAAGAGGGCGCTGGATTGGCTCCTGCTGCAGGCACTCTGGTGCCCGGTGTGGCACCCCTGGCTGTGCCCGGGTTTCAGCCCTAGGGCACCTTGCCACACAGGCTCAGACTCATCTTGCACTGTGTGGCGGTTGGGCCCAGCCCTCTCTGCTCTCCTGCCCAGGGGCCTTCTCTGAAGCTTGGAAGCTCTCTGCCCTCACAGCCTGTAAGGCGCCCGAAGAGAGCTGACAGCCCCAGGGGCCACATCAACCAGGAGGAGAGGAGCTCTCACGGAAAAAGGTCCCAGCCTCCGCCCTGCCGTGGACGCTTCTGGAACGCCCACTGCCTGTGGGCGTCTCCGAGGAGGAGGAGCCAAGCCCTTTGCTCAGGACACCCTTCCGCCCCACTGTCCTGACTCGCTGACACTTGTTTCCTGAGGTCACTTTTTTTTTCCTGTTTATTTATTTTACTTTACAATATTGTATTGGTTTTGCCATACACTGACTTGAATCCGCCATGGGTGTACATGTGTTCCCATTAAAGAAGGCTCCCACATGCACGGCCTCATTCCCATCTGCTGTTAGGTTGCCCCAAGCTAGCCTGCCTCCCCAGGACCCACCCAATGCTAGCTCCTGCCTGCAGAGTTTCGGAGGCTCAGTGTGGCCTGGGGGTATCTCCACTCCCGGCTCCAATCACAATCCCCAAGCTCCTGGTCACAGAGGGTGGGCCAGGGGCTGGTGCATCCCGGGCCAGTTTAACCAGAGTGACCCTCAGAGCTCTTGCTGCGGATCTGGGATGCGAACTCCGGCTCCGCTACTGGGCTTTACTGATGAGTGCTCACTCCTCCCTTGAAGGGTGGGGTCTGTTTGCCCTCCTCTTCAATGTGGGTTAATCTATGGTTGCTCTGAGCAAGGAGAATGGTGGAAGGGGTGTGTATGAGTTCCCTGCCAGGCTTTTAACAAGACCAGGAGCTTCTGTGTTGGTCCACTGAGCCACAGGGTAAGAGGCCAGACTGCCCTGCTGCAGGACCTCTCTCAGGAGAGGGGAGGGTCAGGCTGAGCAGCCTGCTGGACACCCTGGCCAAGGCCCTGGGTATGTGAGTGCAGCTCTTTTCGACCCTCCAGACTAGACCAGGCACCATCTGAATACCACCCAGCAGCACCAGTTGTTGCCACATGAAGCAGAGGACTTGCCTAGTTGAGCCATGCCCAAGTTCATAATCCATGAAACGGCAAGTTATAACAAGGTAACTGTTTTAGTCCATCAATTTAGGGATAATTTATTATGCAGCAAGAGTTGTTGCAGCCACAAGTTGGGGTGTCTAAAGCCAGCAAGTAGCCATCCTGGGGACCAGGTAATAGAGCTGAACCAGGAAATCAGACCACGTAATGGATCTGGTGATCCTTTTGAATCCTGGATCAAGCTTGACCTGAAGCTGTTCCGGGTTTGCTAGTTACATGAGTCTACTCTTTCCCTCTTTTGCCAGTTAGGGTTAGGTTTTCTTCTGCTTATTAACCAAAGAATCCTAAGTAATCCAGCACCCAGTTTTTTTTAAGCTATGAAGAATATAAAGTTTAGTGTTGTCCTGGCATCAGCAATGGTTGATGGGCAGTTACTTGATAAGGCTATGTCTCAAGAGCAGGAGAATCCTGATTCTGGCTACCTGTCAGAAACACTGAGAGATCTTTTAAAAATACAGATGCCTAGGCCCATCTGGTCGGTAGCACTGACCTTGGGGGAAAAAATTAAAATTCAAGTGAAAATCTAGGTTCTGAGGTAACTTGGGTGCAGTGCAGAGATTCTGAAGCTTTCCTCAAGGAGCCAGAGGGAAACTTCCACCATGCCCCTCCCCACTGTCTCAGAGGTTGGCAAGCCCAGCTTGAGGTGGGACGGAGCTGGGGTAAAGCAAAAGAATGCTGGGCCAGCCCAGGTGGGGGTGAGGGGCCTGTCGAGGGCCGAGTGAATCTGTGGCTTCCCAGAAGGACCCAAGAGGATGACAAGCCCCTAGCGTGCCCCTGGGATCAACTTAGCATAGAAGCCCAGTGGCTGTGGGGTGAGTGAGGTCAGAGGATGTCCCAAACATCCATCGTGGGGCAGCTGATGGCGGGAGGAAGTATTTCCTGCCCCTGGGAATATCCCGGAGGTAATAATGGAAACAGGACCCGCCCACCAAGTCTCCGGTGTTCCCAGAGAGGCTCAGGGAGAAGCACTGTTTCCAGATCCTGAGTTCAGAAGTCCAGGCTCAGAGACACCTTCCCCGTGTTGATGAAGAAGATTCAGAAGTCACTCGTGTAGACCAAAGAGTAGATGCCCTCTTGGCCTCTGACGCCTCTATATACTGTGCCAGCCCTGCAAACTCAGACTCCGCCCAGGGAGGCGCCCTGCACTCACGGGATAGGCCCCCTACACCCTCTTATCCCTGAGGAGCTAAAATAAAAGCGCCTTTGAGTTTGGGAACTGTGTGCGTGGCTGCTACGCTTATTCTGCTGCTATATAAGAACCCGCCGTCCACGGGGAATCCACTGCTCCATGTTTAACCAGAGTCCTCGGTGGGTCTTCATCTCCCTGGTTTGCTCGGGGACCCCACAGATTCAGGATAGAAGACCAGGTCTTCCATATGAGGTTGGAGGGATTGCTTCTTGTCCTTTGCACTGTTACTTCTGGCTCATCATTTCCAGGCTTTCAAGTGTTTCTCCTTCAGTTCAGTTCAGTTCAGTTCATTTCAGTCGCTCAGTCGTGTCCAACACTTTGTGACCCCATGAATCGCAGCACGCCAGGCCTCCCAGTCCATCACCATCTCCCGGAGTTCACTCACACTCACGTCCATCGAGTCCGTGATGCCATCCAGCCATCTCATCCTCGGCCGTCCCCTTCTCCTCCTGCCCCCAATCCCTCCCAGCATCAGAGTCTTTTCCAATGAGTCAACTCTTTGCGTGAGGTGGCCAGAGTACTGGAGCTTCAGCTTCAGCATCATTCCCTCCAAAGAAATCCCAGGGCTGATCTCCTTCAGAATGGACTGGTTGGATCTCCTTGCAGTCCAAGGGACTCTCAAGAGTCTTCTCCAACACCACAGTTGCAAAGCATCAATTCTTTGGAGCTCAGCTTTCTTCACAGTCCAACTCTCACATCCATACATGACCACAGGAAAAACCATAGCCTTGACTAGATGGACCTTAGTCGGCAAAGTAATGTCTCTGCTTTTGAATATACTATCTAGGTTGGTCATAACTTTTCTTCCAAGGAGTAAGCGCCTTTTAATTTCATGGCTGCAGTCACCATCTGCAGTGATTTTGGAGCCCAAAAAAACAAAGTCTGACACTGTTTCTACTGTTTCCCCATCTATTTCCCATGAAGTGATGGGGCCAGATGCCATGATCTTCGTTTTCTGAATGTTGAGCTTTAAGCCAACTTTTTCACTCTCCTCTTTCACTTTCAACAAGAGGCTTTTTAGCTCCTCTTCACTTTCTGCCATAAGGGTGGTGTCATCTGCATATCTGAGGTTATTGATATTTCTCCCAGCAATCTTGATTCCAGCTTGTGTTTCTTCCAGTCCAGCGTTTCTCATGATGTACTCTGCATATAAGTTAAATAAGCAGGGTGACAATATACAGCCTTGACGTACTCCTTTTCCTATTTGGAACCAGTCTGTTGTTCCATGTCCAGTTCTAACTGTTGCTTCCTGACCTGCATACAGATTTCTCAAGAGGCAGGTCAGGTGGTCTGGTATTCCCATCTCTTTCAGAATTTTCCACAGTTTACTGTGATCCACACAGTCAAAGGCTTTGGCATAGTCAATAAAGCAGAAATAGATGTTTTTCTGGAACTCTCTTGCTTTTTCCATGATCCAGCGGATGTTGGCAATTTGATCTCTGGTTCCTCTGCCTTTTCTAAAACCAGCTTGAACATCAGGGAGTTCACGGTTCACATATTGCTGAAGTCTGGCTTGGAGAATTTTGAGCATTACTTTACTAGCATGTGAGATGAGTGCAATTGTGCGGTAGTTGGAGCATTCTTTGGCATTGCCTTTCTTTGGAATTGGGATGAAAACTGACCTTTTCCAGTCCTGTGGCCACTGCTGAGTTTTCCAGATTTGCTGGCAAATTGAGTGCAGCACTTTCACAGCATCATCTTTCAGGATTTGAAACAGCTCAACGGGAATTCCATCACCTCCACTAGCTTTGTTCGTAGTGATGCTTTCTAAGGCCCACTTGACTTCACATTCCAAGATGTCTGGCTCTAGATTAGTCAACACATCATCATGATTATCTGGGTCATGAAGATCTTTTTTGTACAGTTCTTCCGTGTATTCTTGCCACCTCTTCTTAATATCTTCTGCTTCTGTTAGGTCCAGACCATTTCTGTCCTTTATCGAGCCCATCCTTGCATGAAATGTTCCCTTGGTATCTCTAATTTTCTTGAAGAGATCTCTAGTCTTTCCCATTCTGTTCTTTTCCTCTATTTCTTTACATTGATTGCTGAAGAAGGCTTTCTTATCTCTTCTTGCTATTCTCTATTCTTTGGAACTCTGCATTCAGAGGCTTTCCTTTTCTCCTTTGCTTTTCGCCTCTCTTCTTTTCACAGCTATTTGTAAGGCCTCCCCAGAGAGCCATTTTGCTTTTTTGCATTTCTTTTCCATGGGGATGGTCTTGATCCCTGTCTCCTGTACAATGTCACAAACCTCATTCCATAGTTCATCAGGCACTCTATCAGATCTAGGCCCTTAAATCTATTCCTCACTTCCACTGTATAATCATAAGGGATTTGATTTAGGTCATACCTGAATGGTCTAGCAGTTTTCCCTATTTTCTTCAATTTAAGTCTGAATTTGGCAATAAGGATTTCATGATCTGAGCCACCATCAGTTCCCGGTCTTGTTTTTGCTGACTGTATAGAGCTTCTCCATCTTTGGATGCAAAGAATATAATCAATCTGATTTCGGTGTTGACCATCTGGTGATGTCCATGTGTAGAGTCTTCTCTTGTGTTGTTGGAAGAGGGTGTTTGCTATGACCAGTGCATTTTCTTGGCAAAACTCGATTAGTCTTTGGCCTGCTTCATTCTGCATTCCAAGGCCAAATTTGCCTGTTACTCCAGGTGTTTCTTGACTTCCTACTTTTGCATTCCAGTCCCTTATAATGAAAAGGACATTTTTGGGGGGTGTTAGTTCTAAAAGATCTTGTAGGTCTTCTTAAAACCGTTCAACTTCACTTCTTCCGTGTTTCTCCTTCGTGTCCTTATTTAAAGGAATGAATCGCACACAACATGCTTCTATCGTCAGCACACTCACTTGCCTGATTCCTGTGTCTTTATGCACTTTTTATTTTTTAAAGAAGATACTCCTTTGGCAAAGTTTGATTCCAAAGAACTAGACTTGTGAATTCTTAAAAAAAAAAAATTGTTTTAGCTTATTTAGAATTTTTGCCTCCTAATCTAAAGTCTGGAAGACTCAAACGTGATCAGGACAACATCTTCTTAATATGTACTTATATTTTTGGCCACACCTCACAGCATGTGGGAATTCTCAGATCAGGGGTTGAGCCTATGCCCCTTGCAGTCAAAGGTGGAGTCTTAACCTTGGGCCCACCAGGGAAGTTCCCAAAGTCTTCTTAAATCTGACCTCAAATAAGAGCTCTTAAATTGGAGTTGTGTAACTTTTTTTTGCATTCACTGTACTTGTCTCAAGGTACACACGCAAACATGTTGTTATCACTTCCCTTAAAATTCAACAAGCGTGTGTTATGTGTCTAGCAAGAGTCAGATACTGTGCCGGGGACTCTAGGTAAAAATATGGGCAAAACTCTAGACTAGTGGAGGAGACGTGTGTTTGATCATTTCAGTACAGAGTGGATCATGGTCAGGCAGAGCCACGTACCCAGCCCCCCAGAAGAGGGTGCTTAGCCCAGCCCTGGGGCTGGGGGAGGACTCTGGGGAGATGCTACATGAACTGTCAGGCGTGATAGATAAGACCAAGCTGATAGGAGGAAAAAAGGGAGCTCTTTTTCAAAAAGTATTTTATTGAAGTATAGTTGGTTTACAATGTTGTAATTTCTATCGTGCAGCCAAGTGATTTAGTTATACATGTGTATACGTTCTTTCCCATTACTTTTTATCACAGGATATCGAACATAGTTCCCTGTGCTCTACAGCACGACCTCGTTATTCATTCTATATATGATATTTTACCTCTGCTAATCCCAAATTCCCTAATTCTCCTCCCCCTCCCCTTCCTCCAGTTCAGTTCAGTTCAGTCGCTCAGTTGTGTCCGACTCTTTGCGACCCCATGAATCGCAGCACACCAGGCCTCCCTGTCCATCACCAACTCCTGGAGTTCACTCAACTCACATCCATCGAGTTGGTGGTGCCATCCAGCCATCTCATCCTCTGTCGTCCCCTTCTCCTCCTGCCCCCGATCCCTCCCAGCATCAGGGTCTTTTCCAGTGAGTCAACTCTTTGCATGAGGTGGCCAAAGTACTAGAGTTTCAGCTTCAGCATCATTCCCTCCAAAGAAATCCCAGGGTTGATCTCCTTCAGAATGGACTGGTTGGATCTCCTTGCAGTCCAAGGGACTCTCAAGAGTCCTCTCCAACACCACAGTTCATAAGTATCAATTCTTTGGCACTCAGCGTTCTTCACAGTCCCACTCTCACATCCATACATGACCACTGGAAAAACCATAGCCTTGACTCAGTAGGGAACAAATGAAAAGTTTGTTCTCTAAGACTGTGAGTCTATTTCTGTTTTGCAAATAAGTTCATTTGTATCATTATTTTTTAGATTCAGTGTGTAAGCAGTATCCATATGATATTTGTCTTTCTCTGACTTACTTCACTCCGTATGATGGTATCTGGGTCCCCCCATGTTGCTGCAAATAGCTTTATTTCGTTCTTTTTACAGCTGAGTAATATTCCACTGGGGTCTGCACGTGCCCATCTTCTTTGCACCCTCACCTGTTGATGGACACGTCGGTTGCTCCCGTGTCTTGGCCATTGTTCGCAGTGCTGCCGTGAACACTGGGGTGCACGCGTCCTTTCAGATCACGGTTTTCTCTGGGTGTGCGCCCAGGAGCGGGATTGCAGGATCGGATGGCAGCTCTACTTTTAGCTTTTTAAGGAGCTTCCATACTGTTCTCCACAGAGGCCACACCACTTTGTATTCCCACCAGCAGTGGAGGAGGGCTCCCTTCTCTCTACACCCTTTCCAGCATTATTGTTTATACATCTTTTGATGATGACCATTCCGACTGGTGTGAGGCGGTATCCCAGTGTAGTTTTGATTGGCATTTCTGTTATAATTAATGAACTTCCCTGGTGGCTCAGACAGCAAAGCGTCTGCCTACAATGCAGGAGACCTGGGTTCGACCCTGGGTGGGGAAGATCCCCTGGAGAAGCGAATGGCAACCCACCCCAGTACTCTTGCCTGGAAAATCCCATGGATAGAAGATCCTGGTAGGCTACAGTCCATCAGGTTGCAAAGAGTTGGACATGACTGAGTGACTTCGCTTTCTTTACTTTCTATAATTAATGATGTTGAACATCTTTTCGTATGCCTATTAACCATCTGCATGTCTTATTTGGAGAAAAGTCTATTTAGGTCCTCTGCCTATTTTTTGAGTGGGTTGTTTATTTTTATATTACACTACATGAGCTGTTTGTATATTTTGGAAACATCCCTTGTCGGTCACATCATTTGCGAACATTTTCTCCCAATCTGTGGGTTGGTTTTTGGTTTTGTTTATATTTTCCTTTGCTGTGTAAAAACTTTTGAGTTTAATTAGGTCTCATTTGTTTATTTTGTTTTTATTTCCATTACTCTGGGAGGTGGAATGAACATGCGACGGCAGTTTATGTCAGAGAGTGTTCTGCCTCTGGTTTCCTCTGATAGTTTTAGTGAACAGTCTTACATTTGCGGCTCTAATGCATTTTGAGTTCATTTTTGTGTATGGTGTTGAAGAGTGTTCTAATTTCCTCTTTTCACATGTGGCCGTCCAGTTTTCCCAGCACCATCTTTTGAAGAGACTGTCTTTTCTGCGGTGTATAGTCTTACCTCCTCTGTTGTAAATTGATTCGCCACAGGTGTGTGGGTTTATTTTGGGCTTTCCGTCCTATTCCACTGATCTATGTGTCTGTTTCTGTGCCAGTGCCCTACTCTTTTGAGGACTACAGCTATGCACGATAGTTTGCAGTCAGAGAATCTTATTCTTCCAGCTCCATTTTTCTTTCTCAAAATTCCATTCTCCGTTTGGAATCTTTTGTGTCTTCATACAAATTTTAAGACTTTTTTGTTCTGGTTCTGTGAAAAATGCTGTTGGTAACTTGATTGCATTGAATCTGTAGATTGCTTTGGGTATTTTTGACAATATTCATTCTTCTGATCCAAAACAGATGTATCTTTCCATCTGTTTGTGTCCTCTTCAATTTCTTTCATCAGCGTCCTATAGTTTTTAGTGTTTTGAGGAAGGGGCTGCACCAACCTACATTCCTGCTGACAATGTAGGAGGGTTCCCTAGAAGAGGGCATTCTTGGTAAAGGGAACAGCACAGCAAAAGCAGGTACAAAAGAAAGAGCCTTGTATTCGGGACTATGTGCTGTTGACAGAGGGATGAGCAGCAGCCAGCGAGTCCGGGAGCTAAAGCCCAGGCTAGGAAGGAGGCTGTAGGCATGCAATGTTGGGAGTCCATGGTATTACTCTGAAAATAATGGGGGAACCATAGAGGGGATTCCATCAAGGGAAGCATTTTAGCGAGATCACTTGAACTGTAGGAAAGATTGAAGGTGCTTGAATGAATAAATCTGAGGTTCAAGGGAGGAGTCGAGGCTGGAGAAACCCCTGGGAATTGTTTGAATATGGATGAATTATTACATCACACATAGGTATTTGAAGGTCACTCAATGCTGGGCCTCCTTGGGTTTACAGTCCAGTGGGTCGTAAAGAGTCGGACACGACTGAGCGACTTTACTCACTCACTCAGATGCTGGGCCTGTTGCTGTGGAAGTTTTGGAAAAAATAATTATTTACATATGTAAGTCTATTTTGTGTCACACTTGGCAAGTGTACTTATGAAGCCTGTTCATTTACTTTCCTGGAATTGTTTTTGAAATAGCTCCGCCTTCCCGGAAACCAGAGAGTACATCTCCAACTCCGTCTGAGTCTGCGCTGCCATGATAGGTGGTGAAGAAGATGTTTTGCAATTTTCTGATTCATGGATGGCTCATCAAGGCCATGAAAACTTAGCTTCCCCAAAGCACAGACGAGGACCTGGCCATGTCCTTGGTACATGACAGAGATTCAAGAAATACTTGGTTCTTTTTAATTTGGAAAGTGACCTGAAGTGTCTAGAATTCACTCTGGAAAGAGCAATGTAATCTGGGACGCGAACAGCAAACTTATCATTCAGAAGCTTAATTTGAGCTCTTCAGGCCTCCTAAAGCCCAGTCACTGAAATTCGTCAGAGCACAGAAAGGTTTTCACTTTGCCAACTCAGTCCTCCTGGGTGTCAGCAGATGCCACACCTTCTGGTTACTCACTGGGCAAAGAAGACGAGGATTAGGACCAAAGGCCTAGAGGATTTTGTCTTAAGCACCTGCCTTATGAGAAAGCCTTGAGGAAACCCAGAGGCCCCTTGACAACTGCCTGGTAATGAGTTCTGCCGCTCATGAGGAGCAGATGAGTTAGGAGGCTGAAACTGTTATTTTAAATAAAATCCCCCAAACCAATTCCTATATCACACACAAAACAGGAGGAAAGTCATTGTAAAACCCAAGGGACATTCCCTCCTCACATTCAGAAGCTGTACTTACTTGCTGTTTATGTTTCGTTTAGAAAGCAAATGGAAACCTGCCTCTCAGAGACGGGAGTAAAGGGAAAGAGTTTTACGGGCCGGTGCTCAGGGCCACAGTGTTTTCCAGAAGGTGTGTGAGAAAAGAGATCAAACACCTTCACCTCTCAGCTAGTCTGAGCAGCCCCGGGGGTGGGGGGCGGGACCTGCATGGCAGGCACCCCACACTGGGAGGGAGGGGCAGAGCTGGGTGGACAACACCCAGGAACTGTGAGCACAGCAGGCTGCAGGTCTTGGACGCAGGGTCCTGCGGTTTCCCTTTCATGATGATAAAGAGCAGGAGCAGAGTCCAGTCTTGCCTGAGAGAGGCGCTGGCTCAGCTGCAGACACAGGCCTTGCCCCAGTCAACCTCCCGTCTTCTGGCCGGCAGAGCCCCAGGGAGCTCTGAGCGGCAGGGTGCCCAGCCCTCTCCTCTTTGTGAGGGACTTTCTGTGACTGTAGGTTTCCCCGGTGGCTCAGAGGTTAAAGCATCTGCCTGGAATTCGGGAGACCCAGGTTCAATCCCTGGGTTGGGAAGATCCCCTGGAGAAGGAAATGGCACCCCACTCCAGTACTCTTGCCTGGAGAATCCCATGGAGGGAGGAGCCTGTAGGCTACAGTCCATGGGGTCGCAAAGAGTCGGACACGACTGAACAACTTCACTTTCACCTTCACTTCCGTGACCGAGTGACTCAGCTCTGGCCAACGAGGCAGAGGGAAGTCTGCTGATAGGGAGTGGGGGGCGGGTCAGGGGAAGATCTCTCTCAACTCAAAGATGTTGGAGGAGAGCATCCTTCTGCAACCTCTCTTCTTTCCTACCTGGGAAGCTGGGGCAAGGACGTCATGGTAGGTGTTGGGATGGACGTCCTGTAGCCATGAAGGGATGGATGCCAGAATCCAAAGCCAACAGGGATGGCAAGCGGAAGGCAGCAAGAGCCTGTCGATGAATGAGGTCTGTGAGCTGCTGCAACCAGTGGGGAACTGCCTGCCTTTGAACAGGGCGTGTGAAATGACTCAAGAGTACCATTTCATCATCCCCTGGGAGCCAGTTATTCTTTGACTTGCTTCCAAACTCATGAAACTGACTAAATTTTGGTAGATCCTAAAACGACTTGACTCTTACTTTCACCCATTCCTGTTTAGGTCATTGTAACAAACACTGGGAGGCAATACTGAGAGAGAGAATCCTTCGCTAGGTTGATAAGGAGTCCAGGGCCCTCAAGGAGGAGAAAGGGACAAACTTTTTTTTTTATATATTTCTTTGTCTTAGTCACATAAGATATTCTTTTCTTAAACTCTGAGTTGTTATGACAACAATCTTTAAGACTTTCTTTAAGCCCAGAGCTAATGATTACAGAACAAAACAACTCATGTTTTCCCTTAAGCTCTGTGAAAGTGAAAGTGAAGTCGCTCACTTGTGTCCGACTCTTTGTGACCCCATAGACTATAGCCCACCAGGCTCCTCCATCCATGGGATTTCCAAGCAAGAATACTGGAATGGGTTGCCATTTCCTTCTCCAGGAGAACTTCCTGATCCAGGGTTCAAACCTGGGTCTCCCGCACTGCAGGCAGATGCTTTACCGTCTGAGCCACACAGTTCAGTCACTCAGTCGTGTCCGACTCTTTGCAACCCATGAATCGCAGCACACCAGGCCTCCTTGTCCATCACCAACTCCCAGAGTCTACCCAAACCCATGTCCATCGAGTCAGTGATGCCATCCAGCCATTTCATCCTCTGTCGTCCCCTTCTCCTCCTGCCCTCAGTCTTTCCCAGCGTCAGAGTCTTTTCCAGTGAGTCAACTCTTCTCATGAGGTGGCCAGAGTATTGGAGTTTCAGCTTCAACATCAGTCCTCCCAATGAATATTCAGGACTGATCTCCTTTAGGATAGACTGGTTGGATCTCCTTGCAGTCCAAGGGACTCTCAAGAGTCTTCTCCAACACCACAGTTCAAAAGCATGCTTCCCTTGTGGCTCAGCTGGTAAAGAATCCACTTGCAATGTGGGATTCCTGGGTTCAATTCCTGGGTTGGGAAGATCCCCTGGAGAAGGGAAAGGCTACCCACTCCCGTATTCTGGCCTGGAAAATTCCATGGGTTGTATAGTCCTTGGGGTTGCAAAGAGTCAGACAAGACTGAAAAACTTTCACTCACTTCACTGGCTTCCCTTGTGGCTCAGCTGAGCCACACAGCCTCCCCTCAAAATCAAAAGGTGAAAAAGGCGTCCCTGAGTGGATGTCCTCTGTACTGATGATTATATAACAGCAATGCATCTTGCTCGAGGACATGTTTTCTCTTTTTAACAAGAACCTTCTGACTAAACTTGTTACCTTAAGATGTGTGCTGTGGGAGTAGGTCTGGTAAGACCTTTCTCTTGCTAGTTCTAACCTTGTTAATTTAAGATGTATGTTGTGGAGTGGGTCTGGTAAAAGTGTATAAGGTCTTGCTAAGAATAGTGAGGGGGGCCGCTGTCCTGATGGCCCTCTTCTGAGGTCTCTGTCAGAAGCTTCCTCTGTCCCTTTTTGCACTTTAATAAGACTCTGTTACACAAATGCTCTTGAGCGATCAAGTCTGGTCTCTGGCTAAATCTTCTTCTTTGGATATCATGAATCCAACATTGTTCACTGTTAACTATCAATACATGTGGAGGTTGAAAAAAGACCTTGGAACCAGGTGAAAACCTGGGTTTGTGTTCTAACTGCATCCCTTTCTTGGTTTGTGGCCTTGGGAAGGTTGCTTCATCCACGTAAGCCTTTCTTTCTTCAACTATAGAATGGGATAATATAAAATGAGGATTATAATGGTGCCTACTTTGCTGGCCTCAGAGAAGGCAATGGCGACCCACTCCAGTACTCTTGCCTGGAAAATCCCATGGACAGAGGAGCCAGGTGGGTGGCAGTCCATGGGGTCGCTAAGAGTCAGACATGACTGAGCAACTTCACTTTCACCTTTCCCTTTCATGCATTGGAGAAGAAAATGGCAACCCACTCCAGTGTTCTTGCCTGGAGAATCCCAGGGACGGGGGAGCCTGGTGGGCTGCCATCTATGGGATCGCACAGAGTCGGACATGACTGAAGCGACTTAGCAGCAGCAGCAGCGCTTTGTTGGCCTATTGTAAATATAACAAGAAATAATGTGAATTAAGGGTTAGGCACAGATTCATCGCCTGTGGCTGTTATTACTATTGTTTCTGATGATGGGTACGTGTGTTTGTCACAGAGGCCTTATTGTCTCTTGCCTAGTTAGTGTAGAAAGTTTTTTCTACTTGATTTTTCTCCAATCTCTTGAAACAGCATTCATCTGTACTACACTTCCTGGTTTTCCCTCTGTGATAGAATCCATGGAGTTGAGCATCCAGCCATTTGGTCAGTGCTAAGGGGGAACATCATGAGAAACGCTGGGCTGGAGGAGCACAAGCTGGAATCAAGATTGCCAGCAGAAATATCAATAACCTCAGATGTGCAGATGATACCTCCCTTATGGCAGAAAGTGAAGAGGAACTCAAAAGCCTCTTGGGGAAAGTGAAAGAGGAGAGTGAAAAAGTTGGCTTAAAGCTCAACATTCAGAAAACGAAGATCATGGCATCTGGTCCCATCACTTCATGGGAAATAGATGGGGAAACAGTGGAAACAGTGTCAGACTTTATTTCTTTGGGGCTCCAAAATCACTGCAGATGGTGCTGCAGCCATGAAATTAAAAGATGCTTACTCCTTGGAAGGAAAGTTATGACCAACCTAGAGAGCATATTCAAAAGCAGAGACATTACTTTGCCAACAAAGGTCCGTCTAGTCAAGGCCATGGTTTTTCCAGTGGTCATGTATGGATGTGAGAGTTGGACTGTGAAGAAAGCTGAGCACCAAAGAATTGCTGCTTTTGAACTGTGGTGTTGGAGAAGACTCTTGAGAGTCCCTTGGACTGCAAGGAGATCCAACCAGTCCATCCTAAAGGAGATCAGTCCTGGGTGTTCATTAGAAGGACTGATGCTGAAGCTGAAACTCCAATACGTTGGCCACCTGATGCAAAGAGCTGACTCATTGGAAAAGATCCTGATGCTGGGAAAGATTGAGGGCTGGAGAAGGGGACAACAGAGGATGAGATGGCTGGATGGCATCACCAACTCAGTGGACAGGGGTTTGGGTGGACTTTGGGAGTTGGTGATGGACAGGGAGGCCTGGCGTGCCACGGTTCATGGGGTCACAAAGAGTCGGACATGACTTAGCGACTGAACTGAACTGAAGGGGGAACAGGGGCTTCCCTGGTGGCTCAGATGGTAAAGAATCTGCCTGCCAATGCAGGAGAATCTGTTCTATCCCTGGGTCGGGAAGATCCCCTGGAGAAGGAAATGGCAACCTACTCCAGATTCTTGCCTGGAGAATCCCATCATGGACAAAGGAGTCTCTGGCTGGCTACAGTCCATGGGGTTGCAAAGAGTCAGATACAACTGAGTGACTAATGCTTTCACTCACTTTTAAGGGGGAACAAGGAAGTGCAGACCATGGCTCTTTGCTGAAGAAAGCCTGCTGCTGTCTGGGATAGACTTCCACCGTGAGTCAGACTGACAAGCAGTGCTGCACAAGGGCCATCATGAGGCAACTGGTACCATGTTCCCATCCGGGCCCCACCGGTTAGCCTTGGGCCAGCTGGGTAGGCAGGCAGTGCAAGAATGTAGCAGGCCGGTCTGAGGAGGGAGCTGGAGGCCCACCAGCTGGGAGGCCTTTGCTCAGACGGTCTGTGCGGAGATGTCCCTGTCAAGGGCTGGAGCCTCGCGGAGACGGTAACAGCTCCACCACCCAGCAAAGCAACCACCGCCTAGAGCCATGGGCACAGGCCTCTGTGGAGAGAGGTTAGGGGTACTCTTAAGAGCTGACTGCAGAAGAAAAGAGCATTCCCAGTAAAGAGTAGGAAGAGGGGCTCCTCATCCTCCCGTCCCATGAGGCATCTGATCTGCATGGGGGAACAAAACAAGACCTCCACAGCAGGTAAGTGTGCTCAGCGGTGCCTCTCTCTGGGCGGTCGGAGCGATGGGGATGCCTGTCCCCTGTGCTTGGTGAAGGCTCGCTGGACAGGCCGGGTCAGCGATGTGCAGAGCAGAGATGGGGTCGGGCGCTTTGAGCTGTCTGTGTTGGGGGGAGGAGGCGTCCCCAGGCTGTTTATTTTATCAGGAGCAGCCTTGGGCATGCGGGCACCAGCTCTCAAAGGGCATGATGGGCTGGCAGCTTTGAATGTAGATTGCACCAGGCAAGAGGTACCCCTGGATCTGGCCTTTCAACACACTCCATGGGCCGTGTTGGCTCAGGAGCACAAGGAGGGAGGCTGACTGGCCTCGTACAGCCTGGCCACAAGCCCTGCTATTGGGAGACACTCTGCTTG
Source organism: Aepyceros melampus (assembly GCA_006408695.1). Taxonomy (NCBI): domain Eukaryota; kingdom Metazoa; phylum Chordata; class Mammalia; order Artiodactyla; family Bovidae; genus Aepyceros; species Aepyceros melampus. The sequence continues at coordinate 125,827 of SJXQ01000926.1, read as the reverse complement.
GCTTGACTCTGGCTTGTATGCTGAAGTCTGGCTGAATGAGCTGCCAAGGATCAGAGTCTATGTAAACACACAGAGGCCATGGTTCTTGCTCCACACAGGAGCTCATATCTGATTGTCCTCACTTCCCAGGTGCAAGGGAATCATGTTGGGGGAAGGCAGGGAGGGTGTGCATCGTCCTCTGTGAGTGTCTTCAGCACCGTAACCTAGAAACACGTCAGATTTCATCTGTTCCTGCAGTTGAATCCCATTGGCTTGGCTGAGATGCTGAGAGGTACTCTGCTCCTTAGCACCCCTCCCATCCTGTTGATGCTGCCCGTGGTCTCATTTAGGAAGCTGGCCCTGCCTGACCGTCACAGGGAAGGCGCGAGGCATCTGTGCATCCAAGGAAAGGCAGCTGACAGCTACAGTGTCAATGTTTTATATTTTGATTTAAAAAAAAATGAATCATTTGTTTATTTCTATTTCATTCTAAAAAGGATTGGAGTCTGTTTACAATTAGATCCTGTTTTCTCCCCTCTTGTGTTTTCTTTCCTTTTTGGTTATTTATAATGTAAAAACACCCTATTTTTAAACTTTCCACCTTTAGTCACAGTTTCTTTGGGAACGGTTTTCTGTTTTTAAAGGATCTATCATTTGTCTCCTTCTGCAGCTGGAAGGAGGTGGTAAACAAAGCCTGTGAGCCACATCGGCCCCATCACCTGTTTTTGTAAATAAAGTTTTATTGGAACACAGGGACACGCATCTGTCTATTATTGACCCTGCCTGCTTTTGTGCTACAAGGGCAGAGTTGTAGAGTCAGAGCAGAGACCGTGCGGCTGCAAAGCCAAAAATATTTACTATCTAGCCCTCTGTAGAAAAAGAATAAACACTAAAGATAATTTAAAACTTTAAGTTATAATTTTAAAATGCCATCTGGCCCAAGTGCGTTTACCCTGATCGGCACTGCGCGGTGATGTGTGGCTAGAATTGGTGTCTGTTCTCTGTACCAGCGTCGCCCTAATGCCCGAGGCCCAGGCTTTCTGGATCTGTCTGGCCTGCAGAGGCTGCTCTTTCTGGGCTCTGTCCCAGATAGCGGCTCAGCCCAGCTCCTTGGTTCCCATCCTCCAGCACAGGACACAGTCAGTGCGGAAGGCTTGGCTGAAAGTTTAGGGTGATAGAAATAAAGTTTTAGATTGAGGACTAGATACAATTCTGAAAATCCCTTGGTAACACTTCCTGCCCTGACTAGGAATATGTTTTTGACCATCTTGCTCTTTAGATGTTCATGATATTCTTTGACCCTTCTCTTCCACTTTCTTCTGGAGAGCTATCAAGCTCTCTACTCCTAACTTGCAGGGGATACCTGATATCTTCTAATACTGGTATGTACCAGTTATGAAAAATAAGTGGAATATGAGAGGGAAACTGTGTTGCAGGGGAACTTTGCTTCCCTAGGCTTCAGGTTTTCACAAGGAGGGGCATCAATCAGTGGAACACGAGTGGCCTCTCTCTGCTTCTCACTCATTAGTCCTCAAGGAGGAAGGACATCTAATATTGTAGATAAGCTTGGGATAAGGGCTGACCACATGCCCCTTCCGCAGTCTCTTTCTCTTGGGATACAGCTTCCTGGAAGCCCGTAGGCTGGTCTTGCAGTTTGGTGAGATAATTTCAGTCCAAGGGAGTAGGAGTATTAGGCGCATGGGGTGGGAGTACTATAAATAAGCAAAGAATGGAATTTGATGAGCACATTAACTCTTGTAGGTAGAAACTTTTAGTGGACAGGCCATACATTCTAGGGTGGATTTCCCTATTAGGGGACAAGGAGATAAGGATTTGAGGGCAAGTGATTTGTCTGGAAGGTGAGCTTAGGAAGTTGAGGTGTGAGGAAAGGATTACAGCCAATCACGCCACTTATCATTTGGGTGCTCAGAGCTTAACCCCACAGTAAACTCTGGGAAATGGTATAGAATCTGCACCCCAGAGCTGTCCTGCTGGAGAGATGGGGGAGCTGAGGTATTTATACTCCAACTCTCGTCAGTCATTGATTGAGGATTGCTCCTGGTGGGGGGCGGGGGGTGACTTCCTAGGAACATCGGGCCTTCCCCACATCAGAAAGCAATCTTTTCATCTTTGAAGAAAACCCACAGGCAAGAAGACGGTGCTAGTGGTAAAGAAAAGTGAAGTCGCTCAGTCATATCTGACTCTTTGCGACCCTGTGGACTGTAGCCCACCAGGCTCCTCCGTCCACGGGATTCTCCAGGCAAGAATACTGCAGTGGGTTGCTACTTCCTTCTCCAGGGGATCCTCCCGACCCAGGGATTGAACCTGGGTCTCCCACATTGCAGGCAAACGCTTTCACCTCTGAGCTACCAGGGAAGCCGTGGTGGAGAAGAACCCACCTGCCAATGAAGGAGACATGAGATGCTGGTTTGATCCCTGAGTCGGGAAGATCCCCTGGAAGAGGAAATGGCAACCCATTCCAGTATTCTTGCTGGGAAAATACCATGGACGGAGGAGCCTGGTGGGATACAGCCACAGGGTTTCAAAGAGCTGGACATGGCTGAAGTGATTGGGCACTCACAGGGAAAACCCCTCAGGCTGCTACTCACTCCCTGAGGCTGAAAGGCTGGAGGGAGGAGGGTGGGGCCAGAACACTGGGCACTATTACAGACTGCTGTGGCATCTCTTTCTCAGTTAACTGTGTTTTGACTTTACTGTGGGACTTAGGATTGAGAGCATCTAATCTGGGCCTTTCTCAGGATTCGTTTTCTGATCATAGCACCTCACGGTTGGCTGTTAGTTATGGCTCTTTTCCAAGGCCGCAGGTCCTGGATCATCTCCAAAAGACTCCTATGGCTCACGGTAAAGAATCCGCCTGCCAATGCAGGAGACACAGGAGATGCAAGTTTGATCCCTGGGTCAGGAAGATGCCCTGGCAGAGGGCATGGCAACCCGCTCCAGCATTCTTGCCTGGAGGAGCCCATGGACAGAGGAGCCGGGCGGGCTACGGCCCACGGGGAGGCACAGAGTTGGACACGGCTGAGCTCACAGGCACACGCAGAGGCTCTCCACGGGCTGCCTGCCTGCCAGGGCCCCAGCGGCCTCCTCGAGACAGGGCCCTCCCCCAGCACTTCCGGCAGCAGCTCTAGCAGCCTGTCGTCCTCTGTCCACAGACAATGGTATTTCTGTGCCTTCACACCGTGAGTTCTCCCAGGAGAGATGAGGCTGAGAACAGCTGAAAAGCTGAGTGATAAACTGGTTTGTCCCGTGCTCATGGATTCTTTGGAGAAGGCAATGGCACCCACCCCAGTACTCTTGCCTGGAAAATCCCATGGGAGGAGGAGCCTGGTGGGCTACAGTCCATGGGGTCGCTGAGGGTCAGACGCGACCGAGGGACGTCACTTTCACTTTCATGGATTCTCACCTTGTCTCTTATGCCTTCCCAGGGAGACTAATTTCTTAGTCACAGTGGAAAATTATTGGTGAATGTACTGACTGACCCAGTTAGGTCAAATGTCCTCCTGCCACCAGTTGGGGGTGGACTCCTGTAGAGGCAGCAGGTGGCTCCCAGTGCGGCCGCGTGGCTAGACATGGGGAGTGTGTGGGGTGGGCGACCCAACAGCTGCCCACCTGCCCCGTAGCAGACACCTCCCCACCCTCTGGACAGGGCCACGGGCGCGTCTGTGCCCACCTGCCCCGTAGCAGATGCCTCCCCACCCTCTGGACAGGGCCACGGGCGCGTCTGTGCCCACCTCCCCCATAGCAGACGCCTCCCCACCCTCTGGACAGGGCCACGGGCGCATCTGTGCCCACCTCCCCCGTAGCAGACGCCTCCCCACCCTCTGGACAGGGCCACGGGCGCATCTGTGCCCATCTCCCCCGTAGCAGACGCCTCTCCACCCTCTGGACAGGGCCACGGGTGCATCTGTGCCAGTTCCAACTTGAAAAACAGCTTTTCAGGCTCTTCTGGGGCTTAAGCGTTAAGCACTGCCACCCTTGGCCGATTCCTAAAGGAGAAGGGTCAGCGGTGCCATCAAGAAGGTCGCCCAGTGAAGTCAAGGTGCCCCACCGGCTGGTCCCATTTTGCTGTAGAGTTACAAGGCTTTCATAAGTCCAAGCTGTGGTAGAATTGGCCCTGTCATCTTCATTCAGCGTTTGTCAAGGGTTCTGAAATATCGCTTAACTGTGATGGTTCAGAAATTTTCAGCTCCTCTAAGGGCAGAAGGTAAAGAGGAACTTTAGAGCCTCTTGATGAGGGTGAAAGAGGGGAGTGAAAAAGCTGGCTTGAAACTCAACAATAAAAGAAGCTGGGATCATGGCTTCCAGCCCCATCACTTTATGGCAAATGGAAGGGGTAAAATGGAAGTGGTGTCAGACTTTATTTTCTTGGCTCCAAAATCACTGCGAACGGTGAGTGCAGCCATGAAATTAAAAGAGGCTTGCTCCTTGGAAAAAGAACTATACAAGCCTAGACAGCGTATTAAGAAGCAGAGACATTACTTTTCCAACAAGATCTGTATAGTCAAAGCTATGGTTTTCCTAGTAATCATGTACAGATATGAGGGATGGACCATAAAGAAGGCTGAGCACCAAAGAACTGATGCTTTTGAACTGTGGTGCTGGAGAAGACTCTTGAGAGTCCCTTGGACTGCAAGGAGATCCAACCAGTCTGTCCTGAAAGAAATCAGTCCTGAATATTCATTGGAAGGACTGATGCTGAAGTGAAACTCCAATACTTTGGCCACCTGATGTGAGGATCTGACTCATTTGAAAAGACCCTGATGCTTGGAAAGATCGAAGGCAAGAGGAGAAGAGGATGACAGAGGACGAAATGGTTGGATGGCATCACCGACTCGATGGACATGAGTTTGAGCAAGCTCTGGGAGACAGTGGAGGACAGAGGGGCCTGGTGTGCTGCAGTCCATGGGGTCGCAAAGAGTTGGACACAATTAAGCAACTGAACAACAACAATTTTCAAACGTGACGCTGATCTGTTTGGGCTGAACTTGTAAACTATTCCTGGGAGTGAAGTAACCACGCCGACTCTGTTCTTAACCCAAAAGGAGTCAGGTGACCTGCTTTGATGTCATGAGAGCATAGCATATTGGTATAACGTAGAGACTTTGGTGATGAGAAAATATCAACATCCCAGACCTGTGCAAAGATCTACCATGTCAGCAAAGATCCTCACAATATTAAAGCCATGCTAACGACACACTTCCCGATTTAAAGAGCACGTTTCACAGAAGAGGAGGTTGAAACCGCAGAAACATTGACGTAAAGTGAAGTCGCTCAGTTGTGTCCGACTCTTTGCAACCCTATGGACTGCAGCCCTCCAGGCTCCTCCATCCATAGGATTTTCCAGGCAAGAGTACTGGAGTGGGTTGCCATTTCCTTCTCCAGGGGATCCTCCTGACCCAGGGATAGAACCTGGGTCTTCCACGTTGTAGGCAGATGCTTTACCATCTGAGCCACCAGGAGATTCAGAAACATTGGAGATTGGAATATAATTAACACAGAAATAGCAGAGGGTTCTAGAATCCTGGAAATATCACCTCCTTGGTTATTGTGCTCAACATAATATGCCCAAATCCAAGTGTCTGAAGAATCAGGGCTGGACTTGTAGGTGCTCTGGGCTTTGGCCCAACAAGCTGCATTTCTGACAGAGCCTTTACGGAACAAGCATACACAGCGTCCACAATACGTAGGGCTGTGCCCATCAAGCAGCCCACGGCAGAGTCCAGATTTAGTGACAGGTCACAGGTTGTTTGGTGCCCAGCTGGCTTTTTCATGGGCTCTCAGTGCAAAGTGGAAGGCTCCCCTCGAGGTGGGCACGGTAACGTGACCTCCAGTGATGTCAAATTCTGGCACAATGACTGACACACCATCAGCTTGGGCCTGGGGGACTCTCTGATGTTCGTGGGAATTGCGATTCTAAGCTGGCCAGTGGGATGAATGCATTGAGACCAAAGAGGAAACAGATCAGGGCCCCTCTAGGGATGACATCTGCTTTCGTTGTGAAATAGCACAAAGAGTGTCGGACTCTAACATTGTTGGCTGAAAACTCTCTGTTCCCACAGCGGGACAGCCTCAGGGTATTAGGAGAATTGGTGTTGAACATAAACAAGTCTGAAAGAAGACGGTGGTGGCTGAATCTCTTCTTTCCATGGGATGATGAATCTGCCTAGATCATTGCTTACTAATGATGGTGAATTCAGTCTTAAAACCCAAACAATAAAGTCTTACAACATTCAGATGGACGAGTGAAACTCTTGGGAATCAAATCTTCTGACTGCCAGGTTTCTCCACGTTTAAATTGATCACTGTAGATAAAATCAGAACTGAGTCCACAGAGGAGAGGATTTGAATACTATTATTCTATGATGAGGAGAAGGTTGAATTTCTTTGAGAATTAAATGGAGGCATCTGTTTTGTTTAAATTAAGGGTCTTTAAGTACCAGCCAGGGACTGAGTTGACAGCCATTTCTGTAATAAAGTAATAAATCTGGGGATGGTTACGGAAGCAAGAAACACCACATTCTTACTTTGTTCAACCAATTAAGCAATAAGCCATCTGGGTCCTTTTGTAAATTACTGTCAAGCACAACTTATACAGTTCAATTCAGCCTTTCATTTAATTATATTAATTTATTCCAGCAACTTTAAATACCAAACAATGCCAATACCAATGTTCATTTTTAAAATAGAAGTCTAGTTTAGCTTTTATTTTTTAACAACGATTAACACCCTTCCCGAGGTTGTCATCTGAGAATTTTTAGCTCTGTCTCGGCCTCAGGATATTAGGAGAAATTGTGTTGAACATAAACAAGTCTGAAAGAAGATGGTGGCTGAATCTCTTCTTTCCACAGGATGATGAATCTGTCTAGATCAGTGTTATCCAACAGGCTTGTTTTTATGATGGAATGTGCTATTATCTGTACTCTTCCACACAGTGGCTCTTGAGTCCTTGAAATGTGGCCAGTACTACTGAGGAACTGAGCCTAAGTTTTCTTTAATTTTAATGAATTTATGTTTAGATAGCCACATGTGGCCAGTGGCTTTTGGCCCAAGTCTAGAGTGTATTCTGAGGAAGGAAAAACACAGCGTGCCATTAGCTTCAAGAAGTGGAGAAGTTATGACAGATGCTTTTTGGAAGCCCTCACCTCCTGCTCAGTGTTTGTTATCTGAAACTCAGTGTTTGTTATCTGTATCCCGAGACAGCCCAGAGGAGACGAGCATCTTGAGGGGAGTTCTCTGACCATGTGAAGAGGGAACTCCATCTGGAAGAGAAATGGCACCATCTCTTCTTAATCGCAGAACCAACCCCACTCAACAACCCTTAAGTCCCATCTAGATGGGCCGAGTCACAGCATGAGAGACATCCGGCTTTCGCCAGCATGGACTCTGCCCTGAGGAAGATGTGTTCTTCCTATGGCTGAATGTTCAGATGTGGGCCCCTTTGGGGGTAGCCAGACATTTCTTGCGGGCTCAGACCCAGCCCTTTCAACCTCATGGACATCAACACCCCCTCTAGTTCCTCTCAAAGGAATTTTGACTCAGATGCTGGCATTTCCCTTCCAGGGAGATTTGCCTCTTGGCAAAAGTTGCTTGTTCTGGTGCAGTCAATGCAAACTTGGTAACAGGACATCGGGAGTTTCTCAGCTGTGCACACTGCCTTTCAGTGGGAGTGTTCGGTCTAAGCTGACCCCACACCAATGACTATAGCGAAGCGTATTGCATGAGAATCTGATTATAGTTAATCAAGCTAGAGAACAGTGAGGGCAAGCGTGAATGGAGGTAGAAAGTCCCGAGAAAATTCTCATTAACTTGAAAACATCTTATTCCAGGTCTACTGACTCTCTGCAGCTGCTGGGCTGAGCTGAAAACTGGGCAGAAGTCTCTGTAACCCTGTTTTCACTGAGTAGCTTGCTTTCTTCATCTGAGCTGTGGTTCAACCAATGAACATGAAATTTGTCTTCATAAACTTATTCAAGTTTTTGGATGTCGGAACTTTGCGCCTTCTTCACACTTTAATTTTTACGGCTGTCAGCACAGACAGTCCAAGGTAAGGCAGTTTGGAATAAATTGATCAGTGGGAATTTTGTGTCCTGAAGATGTTGCCAGGCCTCTTTGTTGTTGCTCAGTTGTGTCCAACTCTTTACGACCTCAAGGACTGCAGCCTGCCAGGCTCCCCGTCCACGGAATTTTCCAGGCAAGAGTACTGGAGTGGGTTGCTATTTCCTTCTCCAGGGGATCTTCCCAACCCAAGGATGGAACCCATCTCTCCTGTATTGGCAGGTGTATCCTTTACTGCTGAGCCACCAGAGAAGCCCCTTCTTTCCTTAGTCAGAGATAAAAGGAATTGTATACTGCTCAGTGGGGGGGGGGAAACACAGGAATCTTCTGTACCATGCTATGATCGTCTACCAGTGATGAAGACAATGAGACAATGGGTCCATATTTTTTGTCTAAAACAGACAGTGGCCTGTGAAAGAAAGGGCAGGAAGAAAAGACTTTCGGTATTCATTCATGGAGCTCTTGATGAAATGCCTGCTCTCGCCACCACACACACCTAAAGGGCCTGCTTCGTGAAAGGCACGTGCTCCTGCAGTTCGCCTGGGGTGGGCTGCGATGGCCACGCTTCTGTGTCCCGAGGGTGGCGTTCACCGTTCATCCACGGTGCTGACGCTGTCAAATCGCCACAGCTGGCTGGCTTTTCCATCGCACTCACGCAAGTACAGGTCTTTATTGTTTTCCTGCACCACCGCTTCCATGCATTTCCCGGAGCGAATGTGAACAATCATTCCATTCTGAAGGGGGAGAAGAAAAGGAAAAAAAATAAAGAAATAAAGAAAACCAGTCGGACCCTCACGATCAGTCAGCATAGAAAGAAATACCTAGAATTTGTGCTAGTCATTAAGAGAATGATAAAAGGATCGTCAACTGGCCTGATAGGGAATTGGAGTATTTTGGCTACCATGTAATATAATTTATGTAGCCCTAAGTTTCCCAGATGGCTCAGTGGTAAAGAATCCACCTGCCAAGCAGCAGACACAGGTTGGATCCCTGGGTCAGGAAGATCCCTTGGAGAAGGACGTGGCAACCCAATCCAGTGTCCTTGCCTGGGAAATCCCATGGATGGAGGAGCCTGGTGGGCTACGGTCCATAGGGTTGCAAAAGAGTCAGACACAACTTTGCAACTAAACAATGACAACAACGGTATGTAACATAAAACTTCCCATCTTAACCATTTTTAAGTGTAAAATGTGTTCGTGTTAAGTATATCCACATTGGGATGAGACAGATCTCCAGAACTTTTTCTTCTTTCGAAACAGAAACTCAATACCCATTAAATGACAGCTTCCCTTTCCCTGCTTCCTCTCGGGCCAGGTAACTACCGTTCTGTTTTCTGTTTGTTTGAATTTGACTTCCCTGCACACCTCATATTAAGTGTGAATCATATAGTATTTGCCTTTTTGTGACCGGCTTATTTCACTTAGAATAATGTCTTCAAGTTTCATCGATGTTGAAACAAAAGACAGGATTTCCTTCTTCCTTAAGATGGAATAATATCCATTGTATGTACATAGCATATTTTGTATATTTATTCATCAGTCATTGGATTCTTGGGTTGCTTCCTCCTCTTGACTATTGTGAATACTGTTGCTATGAACAGTACCTCATTTCTTTTTATGGCTGGATGAGAATACTTTTTAAAAGTCTTACTTTTTAATGCCTGAAAGATGCCTAGTCATTAATCTTTTACACATTATGTTTAAATGCTGTTTCTAAATCTATCTTATCCGGAGGCCTTGCTTAGAATGATCCTTTATGATCATTCATAAAGGGCCTTAACTTGGTTTCCAAGAATTCTTTGAGCATGTGTGGGCCCCCTAAGCCCTGGGTTCACTTGTCGCGAGAGCCCCAAGAGCTTTGTTCTCAACATTTCTCGTGAGTTCAGCTAAGTCTTAGACTATATGATTTTCCTCTTTCACAGCCTGCTTTAAAGCGCTGATACATGGAGTTCTGATTAGTTATTTAACCTCCCTTATTTCCAAGCAAAAGAGGAAGATAAGACATTTTAAAAAGATGTGTGTATTAATTTGTTTTTTCATGTACTTACACCCTAGCTCAGGTCAGAAGGGATTTGAGGTGAAGGAAAAACAATGTAGACAGTTGTTAATACTGTCTCCTTCCAACCCTTAATCTGCCCACTCTCCCTAAATACTTAGACTCCTCCTATTTCCTCTTTATTGGATGCTGACCTCTGGAAAGGAGCTAGAGCCTCTCTCTGGGGTAGCGGGAATTAAAGTCTTACGAACATGATGAAATGCTCAGCATGAAATTAGCAAAGGAAGAAAGTACGATCTACTCCATCATCTGTGTGATTGTGGAACAGGAGGTGGGCCTTTCCTCTGCTCCTACAAGCACACCACCGACGGGGTTTGGCAGCGTCTGTAACACGCCCCACAGTCCTACTCAAGGCCTAAAGCTGATAAACTTTACAGCTAGGGGGTCTCCTCTTTCCAGAGCATGAAGACTGAGCGACACAGAGACCTGGGAAATTAGCACCTTTCTGGATGCTGGCGGATAATCGGCTGCAAGGTCGGCTTCACCGCCCTCCGAGGCCTTAGTGCCAAGCCACTAGGTTCAGCCCAGGGACACAGGCTTGGGCGGTAATACTTGACCTCTCGGAAGAGCCAGACATGTGCCTGCCAGCGGCCCGGTGAGCTCCTCCTGGGTGGGTCACTCACCTCCTGGTGGTCCCAGTGCTGCTGGTGGATGGCAGGGCCCCCCTCGGTGCAGTTCTGGAGAATCACCTGCTCTCGCCTGACGTCAAAGCACAGGTGCCCTGGGCTGCTGTAGCGGATGGCGCTCCGGCCCGTGTGCTCCAGGTGCTGGGACAGGGGAACGGCCGTTAGCACCTCTAGAAGGAGACCCTGTCCAAAGCTGGATAAGGGGAGGAGAGCTCACCGCAGCAGGGCCGAGGTCTGGGGGCAAGCTTCAGATTCCGCCGGAGTCAGCAAGGCCCCATCTCTTAGTCAGGTCCACAGATACCATGCTGGACTAGCCCTGACCTCTGACACCGCCTCACTCCAGTTACCGTGACACTCACATTTATACATTCTGACAGTCTCCTCCCTTATTCTATTTACTGCAACATAGGCGAAGCCATCGGGCTTCCCTCACAGCTTAGCTGGTAAAGAATCCGCCTACAATGCAGGAGATCCCGATTCAATTCCCGGGTTAGGAAGATCCGCTGGAGAAGCGATAGGCTACCCACTCCGGTATTCTTGGGCTTCCCTGGTGGTTCAGCTGGTAAAGAACCTGCCTCCAATGCGGGAGACCTGGGTTTGATTCCTGGGCTGGGAAGATCCCCTGGAGAAAGGAAAGGCTCCCCACTCCAGTCTTCTGGCCTGGAGAATCCCAGGGAATGCATAGTCCACGGGCTTGCAAAGAGCCAGACAAGACTGAGCGACTCTCACTTTCAGGTGAAGCCATGAAGGATGTCCTGTGTTTTGTGAGGGTTCCTGGAGACTTCTCTTTGCTAGAAACTTAGTTCCGTATTGGAGAAGGAAATGGCAACCCACTCCAGTGTTCTTGCCTGGAGAATCCATGGATGGGGGAGCCTGGTGGGCTGCCATCTATATACATAAAAGAGTGTGTTTCTTCTTATTCTTAATACAGCATATGGTGGATTCAGCTTAGCTAGTTCACAATTTTTCTGGATACAGAAGCCGTTGCTAATCCCCACCTCCCCACCAAGAATCTTGGTGGTGGTTTAGTCACTAAGCTGTGTCTGATTCTTGCAACCCCAGGGACTGGGAACTTCCAGGCTCCTCTGTCCATGGGATTCTCCAGGCAAGAATACTGGAGTGGGTAGCCATTTCCTTCTCCAGGGGACTCTTCCCAGGAATCAAACCCAGGACTCCTGCACTGCAGGCAGATTCTTTACTGACTGAGCTACAAGGGAAGCCCAAGAATCTTATCTAACTCCAAAACCTAACATTCCTCTTGCACGAGGGAGACCATTTTCCCTACTTGCAGATGAGGAAACCAAGACCCAAAGAGGTTAAGAAGCCTGCCTGACGTCACACAGCCAGAAGGGGAGGCGCTTCCACCGTCATAAGGCCTCCTCACCTATCGCTTTCTCTCTGTCCTCTGGGCCAGGAGTGAGTGCCCATCGGTGTGTTCCAGAACACCGCTAGACAGTAAAACCGGAAGGGGACAAAGGGATCTTGACTGCCTGCTTCCCAACAAGTCCTGCACGCCCAGGGCCTTCGCCTGGGGTCCCAGAGCCTCGCTGGTCCTGCCTGCAGGGCTGGATCCTCCAAAGCATTTTCTTGCTTTGGCCCCAGGCTCTCCGGGGCTTTTCTGACTCGTTCCATCAGTATCTCCAGAAACTCACACTTTGTTGTTTGCTTTTAATAGAGGCCTTTGGGGTAGAAGAGCTTAAGGCAACAGCCCCATCACAGGCTGAAAGCAGAGAGACTCGGGGGCGGGTTAGACTTTCTCGGTTATCATCCAAGCTGTGAAAAGAAGTGAACCCACCAACCCTTGGCCAAAGTCACAGGGGCGTCCCATTAGCTGGGCAGGTATTTGTGTGATGGGAATTTGAAGAAACGCCCTCACACAGAGGAGCCCTTCCTGATAAGCCAGGGACCCACATGATGCTGGAAGCACCCTGCGCCTCTAACCTCCCCCTCAGTCATTGAGGATCTCCTAGTCTGTCCTGCCAGCCGCGTGCGCCCATGAGCAGGACCTCAGGGTCAAGGAGACCCTCCCCCTGCGGGAGAGTGCCTGCCGGTGGTGTTCATCGTCCCCCCTTTGGCCGCCCCTCGGGACATAAGCTGGAGAAGGAAATGGCAGCCTACTCTAGTATTCTTGCCTAGAGAATCCCACGGACAGAGGAGCCTGGTGGGCTGCTGTCCATGGGGTCACAGAGTCAGACACGACGGAAGTGACTTAGCAGCTGCAGCCGCAGCAGCGGGTCATAAGCTTCTGTTGTCCTGAGGCGGCCCGCCCTTCTGGCTACCCCGGGGTCCAGTCTTGCTGTGGAGAGAGCCCCCAGGAATTCGCGGACGGTCTCCAGGGCACCCGCCCCAGCAGAGCTGTTCCTCTCCCTTCCCCGGGGGCGTTTCCACCCTCTGCCTCCCTTCTGACTGTGGAGGGCAAGCCCTTCTCCCCGAAGAAGGAGTTTCACAGACCACATGCTCTGAGTGAAGCCGCTGCTCTGAGACCTGCAGCCAGCTGGGGGACCTCTCCTTCAGCAAGTGGGGCGGGGGCCGCTGAGGCCACGAGGCTGTCTGCCCAAATCCAGCCCTTTCTCCCACCACACGCACACACACACACACACACACACACACACATACACACACACAGCTCTTGTATTGCCCTAAGAGCCCCCTCTGGCCTGGAAGTCTTGGCCCCCAGGGGCAGGACTCAGCGCCAGCAGCCTGGAGTCTCAGGAACACAGTCACGAGTCACAGGTCTGATGCCCCGCTGTAAATGGGGGACGTTTCCTGGGGTCTCCTCGCTTCCTCGGGGCTTCTGTGCCTATACACCCTGCTGGTCACCCACTGTCCCCGTCTCTGGTTCTAGTCGGCTAATGGTCTTGAACTGGTTTCAAAAAGGTGCCCTGGTGGGAATTTGTCTGCACTAAGTTTTCTTTGATCTCCAATTATAGATCTTTAATTTAAATGATGAACTTTTCCATTTTGTAAATAAGTCCACTTGCATCACCTTTTAGATTTCACACATAAGAGCTGTCTTAAGATACGTGTCTTTCTCTGTCTGACTTACTTCATTTAGTATGTTTACAAAACAGGAACAGACCCACATTCAGAGAAGACAAACTCATGGTTACCAAAGGGAAAAAGGTAGGGGGGAGCAGATAAATCAGGAGTTTGGGATTAGCAGACACAAACTACTACATATGAAATAGATAAACAGCAAGGCCCTACTGCATAGCACAGGGAGCTATATAGTCAATATCCCATAATAAGCTAAGACAGGAAAGAATCCGAAAAAGAATGTAAATATGGATATATGTAGAGCTGAATCACTTTGCTATACACCAGAAGCTAAGACCGCATTGTAGATCAACTACAGTCCAATAAAAAGGAAAAGAGGAGCTTCCCTGGCAGGGCAGAGGCGGGGACTCCACACTTCCCCTGTAGGGGGCATGGGTTTGATCCCTAGCTGGGGAAGTAAGATCCTGCATACTGTGAGGCCTGGCCAGTGAGTAAACAATTTTTTTTTCCCAGTGGGAGTCTTCCCCATGAATCCTGGATTTCCAGCGCCTTTTATGTTTTTGGATGACCTCGTGATACTGGATCCGCTTCCACACAAGACAAGAGACACGCCTGTGGCCGGGGCAGGCGCTCCTCAGTGAGAGCAGCCGCTGCCCACCTCCCTGTGCCCCCTGCCCCTTACCCACAGCGATTCTGGAGACCCCTGCCTTGGTCGCCCCGGGCTAGCCGCCCTGCAAGCCGCCGTTTCCTTATCTGTCCGCCGAATGCACCGGCTAAACAGCCCGACCCTTTCCCTTGAGCTTAGAGGCTCGCGTTCTCTGACGGCTCCACATCTGGGCGAGGGGCGAGGGGCAGGCTGGGGGGCGCGCACAGACACGGACGCGGGACCCGGGAAGGAGAGGCCCCGGAGGAAGAGAGGGGCGTCCCGCAGAGACGCCCCGGGGGCCGGGGAGCGCGGGCACCCACCTGCTGCGGCGCGCCGTCCCTGCAGGGGGCCAGCATCACGGCGCCGCCCGCGGCCGCCGCCGCCGCCGCGCAGTCCGCGCAGAGGCCCAGCCCAGCGTTGCGGAGCTGCAAGCAGACACACGCGGGTGAACCCCACCCTCCGCGCGAAGACGCCCTCTGTCCGCGCTCCCCTCCCTCTCTCCGCAGTGACGCTCAGGGCCCGCGTGCGGGCCGCAGCAGCGAGGGAGGCCAAGCGCACGCCAGCGATCCTGGGGCCGGGCTCCGGAAGCACGCGCGCGCCCCAGGCGGAGGCGCCCTGCGGCGGGTTTCGGCGCCGCCCAGCCGGGCCCCGCAGGGAGGCCCCGCGGGGCCGCGCCGGGGTGCCCGGGGCCGGGGGCGGCCTCTGCACGCAGGCCCCGGCCGGGAAGCCGCTCGGCCCCTTCCCTCCGCCGCCGCCCTTTGTCTTTCTCGGGCCTTGCCTTTCCGGAGAACCTGGGCCTGCGTCCCAGTGGGGACAGCTCTGGGTAGACGTTGGCCAGAAACCAGTGGAAGGTCCGGCAGCCCAGCCTCCTCTGCAGCTGCTGGCGCTCCGTGCAGTCCGGCTTCCCAGCCTGGGGAGGGGGAGACACAGGCAGCGGCTTTACAGCAGAGCTCAGGCCGGGAGGGACGGGGGCCTGCGAGGGAGCCGAGGGAGGCGCACAGCGCGTGTCACCGCGGGCCGCGTCCCGCGCCCAGCAGCACCCCCTGTCCTGCCAGCAGAACTGTGCTGCGTGCGCGTGGGCCAGTTGAAAATGCCGTTTGTGGACATTTAATCAAATGTTTGAAAGGTTTATTTTCTGGGCCTTTGCGGGGAGGTCCTCTACGTTTACGTCTATGCTTCTGTTTCACGTCTTGGGGTAATTGCATAGCCCCGAGCACTTTCCCTGGGATGAAAGGGCCCCCAGGGACCCATCTCAACAATTACTCCCCACCCAGTCTTTCCTCTGGGCCCAGGATGAACACAGCTTGGATGTGAATACAGTCTGTCCCTTGATGACAGACCCCGCCCCACACGAGGCCAGGACCCGCTGTGGCCGCTTCCCCCTCCCACTGCTCCCCGCGCCGCGCCCCGCCACCTCCCCGCAGAGACGCTGGGAGACAGAGGACAACCCCACTGGGAGGGGGAGCCCCTTGAGAGGGCCCCCATGGAAGTATCAGCTGGAAGCTTCTATTTGCCCTTCAAGGTGGAGGGGAGGTGCTTCTGGCCCAGACTCCAGCTGGGGAGGGGGCCCTGGGTGGGCACAGAAGCCTCTGCTGGGCTCCCCCCTTACCTTGCTCAGGGACAAGGCCTCTGGACTGTGCTTGTAGAAGGTTTCTTTGAAGGAGTCCAGCCAGGTCTCAGCGATGCGGATCTTATTCTGCAGGGCGGCCTCCCGCTCAAGCTGGGAGTGGGCATCTTCATTTCGGTAGAGGTGCCCCACCCGGGAGCAGGGCAAGATTTCCACGGAGCCCCCACAAAGCCAGGTCTGCCAGGAAAGGAGAAAACGCACACCTCTGTGCTCCTCTCCAGGGATGTGGGACGCGAGGGACCCTGGGAGGGGCTGGCAAACTGCCCACAACGTCAGGAGTGCACAGTGACGCTAGTTCTCAGGATGGAACAGAGCTTCCTGATCTGAGAGTTATGCGCAGGGAGGGAAGGGCAAGGTGGGGAGAACGAGGGTGGTGGTCCCAGGCCGGGATCTGTGGGTTGAGGGGCCACACACCGGCAACAATGGGAGACAGTGGAAACAGTGGCAGACTTCATTTTGGGGGCGCTCCAAAATCACTGCAGATGGTGACTGCAGCCATGAAATTAAAAGACGCTTGCTCCTTGGAAGAAAAGCTATGATCAACCTAGACAGCATATTAAAAAACAGACATTACTTTGCCAACAAAGGTCCGTCTAGTCAAAGCTATGGTTTTTCCAGTAGTCATGTATGGATGTGAGAGTTGGACTATGACGAAGGCTGAGCACTGAAGAATTGATGCTTTTGAACTGTGGTGTTGTCCCTTGGACTTCGAGGAGATCCAACCAGTCCATCCGAAAGGAAATCAGTCCTGAATATTCACTGGAAGGACTGATGCTGAAGCTGAAACTCCAATACTTTGGCCACCTGATGTGAAGAACTGACTCATTGGAAAAGATCCTGATGCTGGGAAAGATTGAAGGCAGGAGGAGAAGGGGACGACAGAGGATGAGATGGTTGGATGGCATCACCGACTCAGTGGACATGAGTTTGAGTGAACTCCGGGAGTTGGTGATGGACAGGGCGGCCTGGCGTGCTGCAGTTCATGGAGTTGCAGAGTCAGACACGATTGAGTGACTGAACTGAACCCCTGAAACTACCTGAACGTCCCTGCCCCGCTCCTGAAACACATGGCCAGATTCAGCACTTGGAGGAAGCATGCATGCTGTTGACACCTGGACTCTCCCAAGGCTGTTTCCTGGGGGGAGAGAGTACCCCTAGTGGCCAGGGAATCTCTAAAAGCTCATGACGTCTCCTGCTGCAAAGTTACCAGAAGCCATTCGTGTGGAGATCGAAGCAAGCATCCCTCAGTCTCTCCTACTTCTGGGAGTCTCCCTGCTCTCCACTCACTCCTACTCCCTAGTGCCTGGAGTTCATCTGACGGGAAGTCTCTTATTCCCTACTTGGGAATAAAGAGGAAAGCGAAAACCTGCCTAGGATAGGCAGAACCTAAAGACACCAAGAAGGCAAACCACGGGCTTTCCAAACTGTGTGCCAAGGCGCCCCAGGGTGCCAGAGCCAACTCAGATGGCTGAGTGGGCTGTTTTCAATGTTCAGGAGAAACGTAGTGACACTTGTTGGATGTTCTGCAAACTGATTTCAACCTCAGATTGCTGTACTTTCAAATCTATGTCTTCGCTGGGCTGGGTTTTCAGGGGTTGCTGTGGTGAAAAATCAGGCTAAAAATCAATGAGGAAATGAGAGTGAAGGGTCCGATCTGATCCAAGGCTTGAGAAATTGTGTGGTGCACAGTGGGGCTATGCTGTTTGAACAAATACTTATTAACTTATTAAGTTGTTTAGTCCCTAAGTCGTGTCTGACTCTTGCAACCCCATGGACGAAGGAGCCTGGCAGGCTATAGTCCATGGGAGTCTCCAGGCAAGAATCCTGGAGTGGGTGGCCATTTCTTTCTCCAGAGAGGGGCTGGCAAACTGCCCACAACGTCAGGAGTGCACAGTGACGCTAGTTCTCAGGATGGAACAGAGCTTCCTGATCTGAGAGTATGCGCAGGGAGGGAAGGGCAAGGTGGGGAGAACGAGGGTGGTGGTCCCAGGCCGGGATCTGTGGGTTGAGGGGCCACACACCGGCAACAATGGGAGACAGTGGAAACAGTGGCAGACTTCATTTTGGGGGCGCTCCAAAATCACTGCAGATGGTGACTGCAGCCATGAAATTAAAAGACGCTTGCTCCTTGGAAGAAAAGCTATGATCAACCTAGACAGCATATTAAAAAACAGACATTACTTTGCCAACAAAGGTCCGTCTAGTCAAAGCTATGGTTTTTCCAGTAGTCATGTATGGATGTGAGAGTTGGACTATGACGAAGGCTGAGCACTGAAGAATTGATGCTTTTGAACTGTGGTGTTGTCCCTTGGACTTCGAGGAGATCCAACCAGTCCATCCGAAAGGAAATCAGTCCTGAATATTCACTGGAAGGACTGATGCTGAAGCTGAAACTCCAATACTTTGGCCACCTGATGTGAAGAACTGACTCATTGGAAAAGATCCTGATGCTGGGAAAGATTGAAGGCAGGAGGAGAAGGGGACGACAGAGGATGAGATGGTTGGATGGCATCACCGACTCAGTGGACATGAGTTTGAGTGAACTCCGGGAGTTGGTGATGGACAGGGCGGCCTGGCGTGCTGCAGTTCATGGAGTTGCAGAGTCAGACACGATTGAGTGACTGAACTGAACCCCTGAAACTACCTGAACGTCCCTGCCCCGCTCCTGAAACACATGGCCAGATTCAGCACTTGGAGGAAGCATGCATGCTGTTGACACCTGGACTCTCCCAAGGCTGTTTCCTGGGGGGAGAGAGTACCCCTAGTGGCCAGGGAATCTCTAAAAGCTCATGACGTCTCCTGCTGCAAAGTTACCAGAAGCCATTCGTGTGGAGATCGAAGCAAGCATCCCTCAGTCTCTCCTACTTCTGGGAGTCTCCCTGCTCTCCACTCACTCCTACTCCCTAGTGCCTGGAGTTCATCTGACGGGAAGTCTCTTATTCCCTACTTGGGAATAAAGAGAAAGCGAAAACCTGCCTAGGATAGGCAGAACCTAAAGACACCAAGAAGGCAAACCACGGGCTTTCCAAACTGTGTGCCAAGGCGCCCCAGGGTGCCAGAGCCAACTCAGATGGCTGAGTGGGCTGTTTTCAATGTTCAGGAGAAACGTAGTGACACTTGTTGGATGTTCTGCAAACTGATTTCAACCTCAGATTGCTGTACTTTCAAATCTATGTCTTCGCTGGGCTGGGTTTTCAGGGGTTGCTGTGGTGAAAAATCAGGCTAAAAATCAATGAGGAAATGAGAGTGAAGGGTCCGATCTGATCCAAGGCTTGAGAAATTGTGTGGTGCACAGTGGGGCTATGCTGTTTGAACAAATACTTATTAACTTATTAAGTTGTTTAGTCCCTAAGTCGTGTCTGACTCTTGCAACCCCATGGACGAAGGAGCCTGGCAGGCTATAGTCCATGGGAGTCTCCAGGCAAGAATCCTGGAGTGGGTGGCCATTTCTTTCTCCAGGGGATCTTCCCAACCCAGGAATCGAACCCGGGTCTCCTGCATTGTAGGCGGATTCTTTACCAACTGAGCTATAAGGGAAGCCCCATTGCGTTGTTCGGATCAGACTAAGCACACAGAACTGTGTGGTATTTGCTTCGGCCAGTGGGCACGGTGAAAACTCTCCAGGTGCTAAGGGTGCTGGCCTCGGAGGACGTCCAGGAAGCTCTGCATCAGGCGGAGATGACTGAAGACACGCCCTTTCCTATGAGCAGGCTGACAAGTGGGCTCAGGAGGGAGGCTGCGGGGAAGTCAAGAGAGAGGACAGGGGAGAGAGCAGGTAGGACGCCCCCCGATGAGGACTCTGTGTTTGTCTGAAGCAGCATCCTTGACCTCCAAGCTGTGACCCTACCCATGGCTCCAGAGAGCCTCCCGGGCCCAGGACGTACCTTGAGAGACAGCTCGAGGTTCCCACCTCCCTGCAGTGACAGGAGCGGGTCGTACGCTCCGGTGTTCTGGAAGTAATGTCGGTCTATAGCCACCACCCGCCAGGCACCACGGGGCTCCTGGAAGAGAAGGTGGGAACAGACCGCAGTTCAGAACCCAGAGCGCCTGGGGGTGGGGACGGCAGGTGGGGGTGTTCCAGGGGCCCAGAGAGTGGACTCGGGCCTCAGTCAGGCCTCAAGGCTTTTAAATGCGAGACTGGAGCTGAGCGAGCATGTCACAAGTCCCGGGGCTTCATGAAAGGAGAGCTCCGGCCGCCTGGACCTTTTATACCTCATCCTGGGGCTCTGCTCCTTTAGGGAGGGCCCCCTCTCTGGTGAGGTCTTCGGGAAGAAGACCTTGGTTAAAATAAGATGACCTGAGGGCAGCAGCCCCAGGCCTGGACCAAAGGGACCCGCGGGCCTCTTCCTGCCCTCACTCTTGACCTCACACTCTTATCTGCTTCACGACCACGCACCCCCTAAGACGAATGCCGCAGGGAATCTGGAATAGAAAAGTCCCCAGCTGCTCCGGGGGAAATACACGTTCCTTAAAAACACAGAAAGCTGGAGTCCCTGAGTGCGGGAATTGAGATGACAGCAACTTCCTTCAGAAGAGTTTACCTGAGGAGGACAGAGCCAGAGGCTTCGGAATCAGAATCTCTTCATTCAAAAGAATACACATTTCAATATGGCCAAACTCTGGGTATGCCTCAGGAGTGGATGACCCAGAGTTCAGAGTTTTTAAATTACCAAGACAATAGTTTTACATGAACAAAACTACTGACGTTTGGGCTGTAAAAACACGAACTTATACCACACTAAAAACCAGTAGTTAATTATTTCCAGTTTTATCACTGACAGTTTGTAAGATCTTGGATGAGATAGATGACCACTCTGGGCTCAATTTCATCACCCCTAATTGGGGACAATAATGGTGCTTCCTAATAGAGTTTTGGGGGACTGAAAGAAATGTCATGTGAAGTACATCTGCTTGCCCAAACCCAGAGATCTCTGAAACTCAAGTGCTTCTTCATGATGCCTTTGGCAGCAAGCCCTGTCCTGAACTGACACGGGTATCTGTATACCTTTATGTACCTGGCAATGATAGGTTGTATTTAAAACTTGACTTTAAAACACAGCACAGCAGAGCCATGAAGAGCACTGTGGCAGGAGGCTGGCTCAAGTTTACCCTTGGATCTGCCGCTTAACAGCTTCATGCAACTGGGCACCCTCTGGAGGGCTCATCTCTAGTCTCTGTGTACCTCCATTTTCACATGTGGGAAATGGGACTAATAATAGTGATTAGTAACAGTCACTGCTTCACAGAATTATGTGCGTGCTAAGTCACTTCAGTCGTGTCGGACTCTGTGTGACCCTATGGACTGAAGCCCACCAGGCTCCTCTGTCCCTGGGATTCTCCAGGCATGAAAATGAGTGGGTTGCCATTTCCTCCTCCAGGGGATCTTCATGACCCAGGAATCCAACCTGTGTCTCTTGCGTCTCCTGCATTGGCAGGCAGGTTCTTTACCACTGAGCCAGCTGATATGTATAATATGTTTATAGCATTAACTAATGGAGGAGGCAATGGCATCCTACTCCAGTACTCTTGCCTGGAAAATCCCATGGATGGAGGAGCCTGGAAGGCTACAGTCCGTGGGGTCGCACAGAGTTGGACATGACTGAAGCGACTTAGCAGCAGCAGCATTAACTAAACACATGTTCAATAAATATCACTTAATACTACCATTTGCAAATGTACAGATGATGACATCCTTTCTGGAATTTTCTTGGCATCTGTGTATCATTGGTACCCAACCTCATCCTAATTCCACTTTCATGTTCTCTCACCAGACTGATGAGAGGGGCCGTGAAGTCAGAGTATCCAGGGTGGGGAGACACAGTTAGAAATGCATGAATGTGTGTGAAAAGAGATCTGGGCCCCGCACAGGGAGCCTGAGGCCTCCACAGGGGCCGGGCAGCAGCTGGGTCTCAGGCAAGGAGCAGCCGCCCCGGGCAAAAGTGACTGGATTCTCCTTGGCTGGAACAGGAGAGGCGCCATCTTTGGCCAATGATAGATCAAACTGGGTGGGTCAAGGTGATTACAGTACCTTGAGCATGGGAGAGACCCTGAGGCCTAAAAGAAGGTTCCAGAGAGGACTGGTGCCTGGAGTCAAGGAGCCTTTTCCTCAAGTTGGGCAAAGGTCATCTGAGAAGTCTGTTCTCTTGAATGGAATCCCTTCGCTTTGGCTGGAGCAGATGAAATTGCTCCCTCAAGCAGGCCTCTCTCTCAACTTTCTGGGGCCCACCTATCCAGCACTCCTCATAATGCTGAGATCTACCATCCTCCCACACCATAACTCAGAGAGGTCTAGAAACTTCTCTTTTGATTCTTTGGGTTCACAGCCCTCAATAGAGTGTCTGGCATGAAACAGGGGCTCAGGAGACGCTGACAGGCCAGTAATGAAGTCAGATAATTAGCTCCCTGTGCTTTTAGGATGCACACCCATGATGGAAGGAGGTAAAACACAGCTGGTTCTGCACCCCACCCCTTACACTTGCATCACAGTACCATGACCCTTTCCCACTGGGGATACGAGGCCTAAGGTTGGTATGGGCCGGTTTCAGACTGAATGTCTGTGTCCCTCCCAAATTCACATGTCAAAGCCCTAACCCGCAGTGTATTGTATTTGGAGATGGGGCCTCTGAAGAAGTAATTAAAGCTAAATGAGGTCCAGCAATGTGAGAAAATAAATCTCGTGTTGGTTAAGCCGCCCAACCTGGGGTTTTTTGTTATGACCGCTGAGCTGACTACAACGTGGCCCCAAAGCCAAGAGCAAAGACAGCAGCCTCTGAGTTTTCAAGTCTAACGGCAAAGCTGCAGCCTAGGCCTAAGGTGAGGGCTCATCCTCACAGAGCCGGGATTTTCTATGCCCAAACTAGGTAAGATCCTCCAGCCTGGGGAGAGAAGAGAGAGCCCGAGGGGAGACCAAGACACAGAGATCCAGGTGGCTCCCCGAGAAGGACCTCACATCCACCTTAACACCTTCAGGGCAACTCCTGGAGGAGGAGGATCCCTTGCTTGTTGTTTGGGGATCAGAGAGCAGAGGGCACACGGCCCACCTCCCAGCGGCTGCACTGGGCGTTCAGGACCCCCGATGGGCCTTGGCCCTAGGAGATAGGGTCTAGGTGGTGCCTGGGGAGGCAGGTGACAGGTGCAGCTCCTTAGAGGCTCCTGGACCATCAGCATGCTGGTGTGGGCCGGAAGAAGATGTGGGACCTCGGCAGACGCCATGTGGAGGGTGCAGGCCGGCGGGACCCGCTTGCCAGCCCTCCTCTGCGGCCACGGCCAGTGAGAGCGCACGCAAAACGGTGAATCCGACACAGGACGGTCAGAGCCTGAAGCGGAGCCCTTCCTTCCTACCAACGTCCCCACGGAAGCCTGCAGCCCAAAGTCCACCCAGAGGGATGGAAGGGTGGGCACGCCTGGATGACAGATTCAGTGATGAGGTGACTAAGCTATCACTGAACCTGTCTAATTTGTCCAGAAGTTTTCTGCTGTTAGGAAACAGGGATCGAGAGGAAAATTACCTAAGTTCAGTTAGTAGAAAATTTAAAAAATATTTCCTACGTATCTAAGCTTGGTGGCTGAGGTCAGCTGTTAGGGCCATGCACTCTCGGGTGGGCGTGTGGAAGCCTGGTTTGTGACTAACGTCTCAGTTTGTGTCCATAGACCAGGCACACGGAAACAGCTTGGGTGACTGCTTGGTGCTGGGCAGGCCAACGGCGGCAGAATCCTTGTTCCTTGGGCTCTCTCTACAACATGACGTCAACCCCACTGCGACTTAGGGCCACGTCTCCCTCCTGGGAACCTAGGTGGCCTGTGGCTGTGGAGGAAGTGACCCCGGGTGACCTCTGAGACTTGCTTATAAAAGGGGGTTACATACTCTGAAACATCACGGTAAGTGGGAGAAGCCGGACACAGGAGGTCACCTACTGTGTGAGGCCCTTGGTATTAAATATCCAGGACTGATAAACCTACGGAGACGGACAGTGGATTGGGGATTGCTAGCGGCTGAAGAAAGGGGACAATGGGAGACACCAAGTAAGGGACTTGCCCTTAGAAAAAGGGAAATGTTTTGGAACTGTAAAGGGCAATGGTTGCTCAGCATTGCAAATATACTGAATTGTTCACTTAGAAATGGTTCATTTTACATTATATGAATTTCGCCTCAATACATTATTTTTTAAATTGGGTAGGAGATTACAGCTTGCTTTGCCTGGCTCTTCTGGGACCCTTGCTGTCTGAACCCAGTGCCAGGGTGAAGGAAGCCCCAGGGACCCGCCTGCAGGGATCTCACAGGGAGAACAGGGAAGAAGCTCCCACTGGGTCCCAGAGACGGCCACCATCGGACTCTGGGGAATCCTGCCCCGAGCCGTCGAGTCATTTCCAGCCAGTCTAGTCTGGTCCTGCTGAGGCCTTGGACACCAGGGAGCAAACAGCCAACACTGAGCTCCCTTCAGAATTCACAACCCAGACTCCAGGCTCTTAATAAAAGCTCTTCCACACCTTTAAGTTTGGACGGTTTGTTACGCAGCAGAAGCTCTCTAGAACATTGACTAGATGTTAAACATAATGTATCCTATGTTAAACATAGGATATTTGTCTGAAAGTCAAACACGTGAGAAGCAAACCACAAAGCTGGACGTATTTTGAGACTTCCAGTGTCTTAGCATTTACCCAGCTGAATTCTTCCCTTTTACCAAGAAAGTATCTGAGGCCTGGGAAGCTCCAGAGTTTCCTGGTGAGACGGAGCTGGATTGAGACCCCAGATAATGTGCTTCTGCTTTCTACTTTCAGGGTCTGGAAACTTGGCCGGACTCCACTCGTAAAGCAATGTGAGAATAATAACACCCATCCCTAGGCAGCGGCAAAGCCGGCTGGGGAAGAAGTCTCACCTGATGGGACTGACAGGGGAGGCGAGGGCCCTCCTCTCGTGCTCCGGCAAAGGCTCCCAGTGGAAATCCAACTTCCAGTCCAACACTCCTCGCTGCTGGTCCTCGGAGGGGTAATGCTGCAAAGTCTTCCAGTCAATCACGTCTAGGACTGGAGACACCACCCTGCTCCTGGAAGGAACCGTGAGATCAGAGAAGGGATACACACCCTCCATTTGCGGGGGAGGCAGAAACATAATTTAGACACCAGCCCCCAATACGGCAACCACCAGTCACGCAGCTACTGGGCTCCTAAAAATATCAGGTGTCTGAACTGAGATGTGGTGTAACTGTAAAACACGCGTGGCATTGAGAAGACTCAGTATGAAAAATGGTGTGCCCATCTCAGTGGTTACCGTATTGATCGCATGTGGAAATGATCATATTTTGGACAAATTGGGTTTACTAAAATATTTTGTTGAAATTAACACCACCTGTCTCTTTATCTTGCAGTGGGACTACTAGAAATGTTTAAGTTATACCTGTGGTTCCTGTTCTATTTCTACTGAACAGCACTGTTCTAGAAAATACACTTTTCCACAGGGAGTTGGGGGCCCATTTAATGAAAGAATATTCCTGCTCCTTTCTTTAAAAATCTCTCTGTCCAATAAAAAAATACAAACACACACACACAAACCCTCTCTGGACAAAACTGAGAGAGAGAGGAATGGTGAGCTAGGCTCGGCTCTGCCACTAATGTGCTGTGTGACCTTGAGATAGCTGTTGTGCCTCTCTGGGCCTTAGCGTCCTCATTTGTAAAATGGGAGGCGGAACTACTTCCCAGAAAGGGCTTTGTGTTCTCAGCTGTAATGCTCTAGGACTTCTTTGGAGGCCTTTGATTCCTTTGAGAATGGCAGGAAAACAATGGATCTCTCCTCAGAAAAATAATCGTATGCACATATACAAAATATTGGGTATAATTGCAGAGGGCTCACGGGCCCCTGCTCCAGGGTCTAGTTCTGGTTCCTACCTGGATCATGAAACTGGATTGTCTTGGGAAACCAGGATTGTCAAGCCCCAGAAGTGTCCTTGATGTTAAAGCGTGTGTGTGTGTGTGTGTGTGTGTGTGCATGCGTGCACGTGCGTGTATCTGAGTACATGGTGTCTCTCAGCGAAGTCCTGCAACTAGACTTACTTGTTCATGTCCTGTAGCTGTTGGCGTTATATTTCATCCCAGATTTTGTGCACGGCTCAGGACTACAGACCTCAGAGAGGGCGCTATGGGAAATTGGTATGGATTTCGGTACAGGTTGCAAACCCTGCCTTTTGACGCATCTCTCAGTGTGCCAGCAGCCGCCCTCTGCCTAGTCATACCTCAGTCACATTTTTTTCCCTTTCATGGCCTTTCATGGAAGTTTCTTCTAAAAGCTGTACCTTGGAATGAGATAGGCCTAAACTCAGGGGTTACTCAGACTGGTAAGAAAAGTCTTAGACTGGCTGGCAGCTACCAGTCTAGGAAAAGGAATATTTCTGGGAAAGAGATGCCAGCCATGCTGTTTACACTCCCATTGATTTCCATCCACTTCGGAGACGGCCAGGGCTGGCACGAGCCCAGCCCATATGGAGAGGGTCGGAGTGGGCCAGGCATTCAAGGGTCTGCTTTAATCTGTGGCCTCTAGTGACTGGCCTTGGCATGAAGGGTCATGGGGTTTATATTCACATCAAGGATCTTGGAAGGTAACGGTGACTTGAGACCTCTGGCCTCCACCACTCTGGAGCACTGTGCATTGGCCTAAGAAACTGAGAAGTACGGGCAAGGATTTCAGACGGATGCACTCCCAGGCCCACTTACTGTTGAAAGAGCTGTGCAGAGTGGATAGATTTGGCAGCTGGCAGAGCATTCTGTAGCATTTCAGAATCAAGAGCCAGGGAAGCCGTGTGGCTGAGTTCTGAAGAGTCCCATCAAGTTTGTGCCATCTTGGCAATTGTAACAGGACAAGAAAGCTGTGTCCTTCTTGATAAAAGTTGTACCTCCCTTTTCATCAGAGAAAGATCACCCTAAAGTTCATCAAGTTTCTCTTTTTGCTCCGTCTTGCTGGAGGCTCAGAGTCATATGTAAATCTCATTTCTAATAACTGTATTACCCCCAATTTCCAACACCATCTTTTCCTTTCTGAAGTCTTCTCCTTCTATTTTAGCCAGTTACATAAATGATTCATCATAAGCCTCTTTGAATACATTTTGGGTAAAGATGAAGATTTAAATGTCAATGAATGAAAAAGATTTTCCTTGTTTTGTTTTTTATTCCCGTGGACCAGAGCAGCTGCTTGATCAGGGCTGAATTAGGAAGAAATTGGAGTTGAGAGACTTGAAAAGGAGTGATTAAAAAAAAAACAGTCTTATATTTAGCTTTGTGTTTCAAACCTACAGATGTATCTGGAGTTCTTGGAATTCACTTAGGGCAAAATAGCAAAGCTTCCCTGTCTGACTTGGAAGGAGCGAGGAAAGGACTCACTCCATCATCCTGTCACTTGTGAACTGAGTTTTAACTCACAGGCAGACTTGAGGTCAATCCTCTCCTAAGCCTTTCTAAGTCTAGGTGGTCAAGCATTTAGGTTTCAATGGAGCCGTCAACAAACACCAGCTAACTGAAATACGTGAGGTCAACCAAAGCACCGCTGTCCAGAGAGCCAAAAGGTGACTGCAGCTACAAACTCATCCACCAAGCTTTCACCCCAAGCAGGAATGACCCCAGTTTATCTCACCACTCTTTGTTTTTCCCCTGGGCCTGAATGTTCCCCTTGCTCTGTGATATAGAAAGACATTCTGGAAGTTCATGCAAATTCTCAGTGTTTGTGGAAACTGTCTTATACAAAGAAGCAATAAGCTCTACAGTCTCTCTTCCCAGAGCTTTGCTGCTCAGGTGCGACCCCAAGACTGATGCTGGCCCTCCCAGGACTCTGTCTGCCGACAGAGCAGGACAGGGGCTGAGAGCTTTCCTGGGCCACAGACCAGAGGAAGGCGGATCACTCTGCAGGGCTGGAGGCATCTTAATTCCCTGCTGCTCCTCAACACACACACACACACACACACACACACACATGCACACACATACACACACACAAATGTGGGATTCTTCAGACTGCCTTCCATCACTAAGCCCTCAAATACGGAGCAGCCTCAACCTCAGCTGAGAACTAGGTGACCTTGAGAGCTAGGTGACTTGAGAACTAGATGACCTTAGGAACTAGACAACCTTGATAACTAGGTGGCCTTGACCTTGAAAACTAGGTGACCTTGAGAAATGATGACCTTGAGAACTGGGTGACCTTGAGAACTAGGTGACCCTAGGAACTGGATGACCTTGATAACTAGGTGACCTTGACCTTGAGAACTAGGTGACCTTGAGAACTAGGTGACCTTGAGAACTGGATGACCTCGAGAACTAGGTGACCTTGTGAACTGGATGACCTCGATAACTAGGTGACCTTGACCCTGAGAACTAGGTGACCTTGACCCTGAGAACTAGGTGACCTTGAGCTTGAGAACTAGGTGACCGTGACCTTGGGAACTAGGTGACCTTGGAAACTAGGCATCTCTCTTGGATGCTTTTGATTTGTTAATGTGAGTTCATCAATTGTTAACCATTTACCACTCTGATGGAAGATGTTGACAACGGGGAAGGCTATGCACACGTGGAGGGAGAGGATATATGAGAAGTCTCTGTAACTTCCTCTCACCTGGGGGCTTCCCTCGTAGCTCAGTTGGTAAGGACTCTGCCTGCCATGCAGGAGACCCAGGCTCGATTCCTGGGTCGGGAAGATCCCCTGGAGCAGGGAAGGGCAACCCACTCCAGCATTCTTGCTTCTCAATTTTGCTGTATACCAAAAATTGTGCTAATAATAAAGTCTATTTAAAAAAATAGAATGAAGACATCCCAAACCCTGCACTTTGACCAGGAGCTCTTTGTAAAGTATAAAGTGATACACACATATTTTAAAAAAAGAACTAGGTATCCCTAAGGCAGGAGCCTGGACCAGTCTTCAAGTGGGAAACAGCGTGGTCAGCCTCCTGAACCAGGAACACTCCTAAGAGGGGGATCAGCCCCTTTGCCCTTGGAAATCTCCCCTTTTCTCTGGCCATGACCCTTCCTCCCTGGCTTGGGCACTGGAGCTGCAGTCGGCTCAGGCAGTGGTGGCCAGGGAGGCGGGGTGTGTTCTGTGAGTGGCTGAGGCCACGACCATCTCTCCCTCTCCCGCCTCCTGCTCTACAGCCCCCGGGAGTGAGTTACCTGTCACCAGCTATTCTGGCCAGGAGGGGCTCCAGCCGCCCGGCTGGCACTCGCAGTGGGCATCCATGAAGACCAGCACATCCCCGGTGGCCCTGGCGGCCCCCAGCATCCGGGCCCCACTGGCACCCAGCCTCCTGGTGCTCCTGAGCAACTTCACGCCCTCCAACCGGGCCACGTGCTCACTGAGAGCCATCTTGAGTTGTCCTGGAATCGACAGGGGGTGGTCAGTGAGGTCATGGGATGCCACAGCCCCCGAGGGTGTGACAACCATCACTAGGGTCATTGCCAACGGGCCTCTCTTGGGAGCGGTGGTGAGCGTCGCCTACATTATGGGGTGGTTGTCGCTGAGATGCGAGACGCCTAGTTCCTTTGGGTGGATCGGGGTTCCCTCTGGTGAAAACCAGGAGACATGGTGTCCTGAAGCTAGGAGAGAAGAGAACGTGCTCACACTCTCCAAAGGCAGCAGCGAGGCTGAAGTGGACGCTGCTGGTGCCCCGCTCCACTGGGATCCCTCTTGCTGGTTTGGTTTGCAGGTGCCCCGCTGCCAGGGGTTGGCCACCAACTGAAGCCCCCATCCTTCCCTGGAGACGTATCCCAGGGGACCAGAACCGCCTCTCCTGCAAGTAGCAGGGAGTCGGGCAGAATGCCACCCCTCGCCGTAGGTGGGTGGTGGGTGGGTTGGCAATGACTGACTGCTGCCTGAATACTAAGCCCACTGTTCGCCTCAAGGCAAGGCAGACGCTGAGGTGCACCTGGGAACGGGCCGTGGCTGACCTTCTCCTGACACTGTGTCTTAGCTCAACTTTTTCTGTCTCATCCAGGCTTCCCTGCTCCCCTAGAGTGTTCCCCTGAGAGCACCGCCCTGCCCCCAATAACCTACACATGAGTCCCCATCTCAGGCTCTGCTTCTAGGGTACCTGACTGAGACACAGGGGTCAAGGAAGTCAAAGAGAGAGGGTCCATTGTAGGCGGCTCCCAGGAGGGTGGCACTGGCCAGAGAGGTCTTACTGCAGTGGTGGGGGAGTGAGCAATGGAGAGAAAATGGGAGGCTAGAGACTGGATCCAGTCTACACACTCTTTCAGGAATGACAATCCTACAGAGGATACAGGTTGAGAGAGGCTTTTTAGGCTTTGTGTTCAAGATCAGGTTCGGTTCCTGGGTGGGGAAGATCCTCTGGAGAAGGGATAGGCTGCCCACTCCAGGATTCTTGGGCTTCCCTGGGGGCTCAGCTGGTGAAGAATCCACCTGCAATGCGGAAGAGCTGGGTTCCATCCCTGGGTTGGGAAGATCCCCTGGAGGAGGGCATGGCAATCCACTCTAGTATTCTTGCCTGGAGAATCCCATGGACGGAGGAGCCTGGTGAGCTACAGTGACTGAGTGACTAAGCACAGCACATTTGAGATCAGAAAAACGGTGCAAATGGACAGGTGTGAGTGCCCCCAGATGAGCAAACTAGCAGAGATGGAAAGACCAACGGACAGTCATCCTTCAGAGTCGGGGTGCGGGCGTTGGTTCCAGGAGTCTCCCCAGCCCCCGCAGACACCAACGTCTGCAGATGCTCCAGTGCTCAAGCGCCTCACATAAAAGGTCAGTACAAGGGACCTCCCTGTGGTGCAGTGGTCAGGACCCCACGCTTCCAATACAGGGGCGCGGGACTAAGCTCCCACACGCCGTGCAGTGCCGTCAAAAAGTCCAGCAACGAACAAGAGGGCAGCGCAGTCCCCCTGCAGCTGTTGGCTCCGCGCCTGCAGCCAGCATCACACCCTGTGGGGGTCACAGGGGGCGGAGCCTCTGGGGCTCTTCCCGGATGAGTCTCCTGCACCCGAATCCTCCTCTGCGGGACCGCCTCGGGGACGCCCGCCTACACAGGCTCCAAACCCCCGTCTGTGCACGGGGCCCCCCAGGGTCCACGCCCTCCCGAGAGAGCCTGCAGGAAGCCCGCGGCCACCTTGCTGGCTGAGGTCGTCCACCAGGACGATCTCCTTCAGGAAGGCCCTCGGCGCCGTGTCCAGGATGCTGTGCACGGTCCTCAGGAGGGTGGCCCAGGCCTCGTCGTGGAAGCAGAGGACGACGCTGGCGGGGGCAGGCTGTCCGCGGGCGGCGGCTGCTGCAGGCACCTGCGGGCAGGAGAGGCAGGGCGTGAGGGGAAGGGAGCCCCAGCCGGGGCGGCTCTAGCCAGTGGCTCTCCTCCCAACTCCAGGGCTCTCTCCCCGGGTTGTCTCAGAATTTCCACTAAAGAGAACCCATGACGCCCTCACAGACGGGCCGTCCACTGTCTCCCAGGCCTCGGACTGCGAGAACCGCTTTGCGGTGTGTGTCCTTGCCTCTCCCCTCAGCTGAGAGGTCACCACCATTCCGCAGCAGACGACTGGCCTGATCTGTGAAATGGGAATGAACGACAGGACCACCACCTCTCAGAGCTGGTGTGAGGCCTTAACAGGACGAGATACACAGTAGGTGTCCTGTCAGCATGAAAGATCATCTGATTAAGAGCAGGGACGCTGTTTTCTTTGCTTTTGTATTCCTACAATCCAGCGTAGCGTCTGACACATACTACATGGTAATTTTTCCTTCACTCTGTGTGTGTCCTTTGCCCTGAATTGGGTTTCTTGCAGGCAGCTTTATCGTGGGTTCTTGTTTTTTTGTTTTTTTTTTTTAACCGACTCTGCCACTCTATGTCTTTTAGATTGGCACATTTAGAGGCACATTTAGCCCACTGACTTTTAAGGTCATTGTTGATAGACATGTATTTATTGTCATTTTAAACCTTGATTTCCCATTGATTTTATGTTTCTTCCTCGTCCTTCTCCCTTCTGTGGCTGGCTGATTCTCTTTTGTATTATGCTTATGTTCTTTGCTTCTTGGTTTTTGTGGGTCTATTGTATGTTTCAGATTTGTGATCACTTTCAAATACACTAATCCCTTCCTGTATCTTCTTGTGTTAGACTGGTAGTCATATAGGTTCAAACACATTCTAGAAAAAAAGAACTGTGTCTTCTCAGTCATCCCCCACATTTTATGATTTCACATCTTCAGATTCATCCTTTCGCTGTTCGTTGTGGTTGTCATCACTTTCACGGAAAAATTCTTTTCTTTTTTTTTTAAATCTGTGTATTGGTTTATTTACATGATTTACCTTCCAATTGTAATTTTCTCTGTCCACTGAAGAAGGGAATGGCGAGCCACTTCAGTATTCTTGCCTTGAGAACCCCATGAACAGTATGAAAAGGAAAAATGATAGGATACCAAAAGAGGAACTCCCCCGGTTGGTAGGTACCCAATATGCTACTGGAGATCAGTGGCGAAATAACTCCAGACAGAATGAAGAGAGAGAGCCAAAGCAAAAACAATACCCAGTTGTGGATGTGACTGGTGATAGAAGCAAGATCCGATGCTGTAAAGAGCAGTATTGCATAGGAACCTGGAATGTCAGGTCCATGAATCAAGGCAAATTGGAAGTGGTCAAACAAGAGATGGCAAGGGAACGTCAACATTCTAGGAATCAGTGAACTAAAATGGACTGGAATGGGTGAATTTAACTCAGATGACTATTATATCTACTACTTCGGGCAGGAATCCCTCAGAAGAAATGGAGTAGCCATCATGGTCAACAAAAGAGTCCGAAATGCAGTACTTGGATGCAATCTCAAAAACGACAGAATGATCTCTGTTCGTCTCCAAGGCAAACCATTCAATATCAC
>SJXQ01000926.1:72081-89884 GCA_006408695.1 Aepyceros melampus | reverse complement strand
GGACTGTGAAGAAGGCTGAGCACCGAAGAACTGATGCTTTTGAACTGTGGTGTTGGAGAAGACTCTTGAGAGTCCCTTGGACTCCAAGGAGATCCAACCAGTCCATTCTGAAGGAGATCAACCCTGGGATTTCTTTGGAAGGAATGATGCTAAAACTGAAGCTCCAGTACTTTGGCCACCTTATGTGAAGAGTTGACTCATTGGAAAAGACCCTGATGCTGGGAGGGATTGGGGGCAGGAGGAGAAGGGGACAACCGAGGATGAGATGGCTGGATGGCATCACGGACTCAATGGACGTGAGTCTGAGTGAACTCCGGGAGTTGGTGATGGACAGGGAGGCCTGGCGTGCTGCGATTCATGGGGTCGCAAAGAGTCGGACACGACTGAGCGACTGAACTGAACTGAACTATAGATTCTTACTTATTTTCTATTTAGAGAAGACCTTGCAATATTTCCTTTAGGGTAAGTTTAGTATTGCTCTGTTCTTTTCGTTCTTGCTTGTCTGAGACATTCTTTACTTCTCCCTCTATTCTAAATGATAATCTTGCTGGGTAGAGTATCCTAGGTTGCAATTTTTTCCCTTTCAGGACTTTGTATATATCTTGCCACTCCCCTGTGGCCTGCAACTTTTCTGTAGAGAAATCAGCTGATGGCCTTATAGGGGTCCCCTTGCCATCCTCTCTTTAACTTTTGCCGTTTTAATTATCGTCTGTCTTGGTGTAGATCTGTGTCTGTCAGATGACACACAGGTGCTGACTTTACAAAGCCAGAGGCAGGGGTGTAAATCCATTCGCACAACCGCAGGGAGAAAAAATTCAGCCCTGCTTCCCAAGTAGTGGGCCCCTGGGGCTCAGCTGTGGTTTCATCCACCCTTCTGTGTCTGGGCAGCCTGTGGCATCTGCTACTGAGCCCCTGAGCCCTGCCTGGGGGCACTCTCTAGGAGCCTGCAGAGGTAGGGGTCAGCTGGTGGAGACAGCAGCTGCTGCGGTGGCCCTGCCCTTGGCGCGCTACTTAGCAATGTGTGTTGTGACTGTGGAGGGCTGAGCTTCTTCCAAGAACACCCCTTGGTGAGCTGGGCCACTCTCCAGGCCCTTCAGGCTGCCTCTCAGCAGCCAACTCCAGTCCTCTCCCGAGGCCAGGCCTCTGAACTCCGAGGCTCAGCACCCAGCCCCAGTCCATAGCAGCAGACGTGTGTCTCAGGCTGGGTGCCCAGCCCGGTGGCTGGACCAGCCGTGCAGGCCTCTCTGCTCTGTC
Source organism: Aepyceros melampus (assembly GCA_006408695.1). Classification (NCBI taxonomy): domain Eukaryota; kingdom Metazoa; phylum Chordata; class Mammalia; order Artiodactyla; family Bovidae; genus Aepyceros; species Aepyceros melampus. The sequence goes on along the minus strand of SJXQ01000926.1, from coordinate 88,630 downwards.
TGCCGCAGGCTGGTGGCTGGCCTTGCCTCTGAGCCTCTGAAGCTCCGTTTCTGAGCTCCCCATTGGTGAAGGGACTTCCCAGGGTTCAGGAATGTTTCCTCTTTTCGGCTCCATCACAGAGATCCAGGAACTGTCCCACTTACCTGCCTTTCCTCTTTCATCCTGCCCAGTTGCATAGAAACATTTCTTGTCCTTTCAGGAGTGTGAGGTCTTCTGTTACGGCCCGGGAGGTGCTCTGTGAGAACTGCCCCACCTGTAGATGTATTTTTGATGTATTTGTAGAAGGAGGTGAGTTCCATGTTCTTCTACTCTGCCAACTTGATCAGAGCTCTCTACATGCTAAATATTATTGATTAATATTGTAATTATTATTGAAGAAGGGGCAAGGATTGAACCTTTGGGAGCAGTAACAACATGCCAGATGCTATGTCAAGCCCTTTATGCACATTACTGCCTGTTGAGTCTGTGGCTTGGACCACCTCACCCCACTGTACAGATGAAGAAACTGAGGCTCAGAGGGAACAAGGCTCATCAAAGCCACATGATCAGTGATTGGCAGAGCTGGATATTATACCTTCACAGCAGTCATGCCCTTTCCCCTTTGCTGGTTTCTGACTGGACCAATGTGTGTGTGTGTGTGTGTGTGTGTGTGTGTGTGTGATTATTATTGAAGAAGGGGCAAGGATTGAACCTTTGGGAGCAGTAACAACATGCCAGATGCTATGTCAAGCCCTTTATGCACATTACTGCCTGTTGAGTCTGTGGCTTGGACCACCTCACCCCACTGTACAGATGAAGAAACTGAGGCTCAGAGGGAACAAGGCTCATCAAAGCCACATGATCAGTGATTGGCAGAGCTGGATATTATACCTTCACAGCAGTCATGCCCTTTCCCCTTTGCTGGTTTCTGACTGGACCAATGTGTGTGTGTGTGTGTGTGTGTGTGTGTGTGTGTGATGGTGTGATCTCTGCCAAGAGACTCTCAGGTTCCCACCTTCCTCTCCAGGTGAAGAGAATGCTCTGCTTTACGTTTGCTGAGCATGGGGTCTGTGAGGACTCTGAGTGAATCCACAGTGGAATGAACTCTAATAACAACCTGACCCATAAAGCAGCATGCAGTTCATACCTGTCCACAAAGGCACTTTTAAAAAACGCACAGCTAGAGCACGGCTTTCCAGGTTGTAGCTGCTGAAACCACCAGTCTGTCCTCAGAGAGGCATTGCAATTGAACTGGGGTTGTCTCAAGGACCTCAAACTTCTAACATCTAAAGTCGTCTGTGCTGGCCTGGGGATCAGGCCCAGCTGCTCACCAGCTGGACACCCCTCTGCTGGATGTGTCCCAGCTGAAGCTGGAGCTCTCAATGCACCAGAAACTTGCCTGTGACTCTCTGGGAAAAATGCTACATGGTGAGGGATTGGTACTAGGTGAGGGCTTTCAAAGGTAAAACAGAAATCTTAGATGATGAAACAACAAAGCACATGAATGTCTCGTAAGCTAGCTGTGACAACTGTAATATTATTTCTGTATTTATACACTATTATTTCTTTTCATAAAGTACTCAAAGTCACTCCAAATTGGGAGAAGAATACGTCAAGGCTGTATATTGTCACCCTGCTTATTTAACTTATATGCAGAGTACATCATGAGAAAAGCTGGGCTGGAGGAACACAAGCTGGAATCAAGATTGCTGGGAGAAATATCAATAACCTCAGATATGCAGATGACACACATCACCCTTATGGCAGAAAGTTAAGATGAACTAAAGAGCCTCTTGATGAAAGTGAAAGAGGAGAGTGGAAAAGTTGGCTTAAAGCTCAACATTCAGAAAAGTAAGATCATAGCATCTGGTCCCATCACTTCATGGGAAATAGATGGGGAAACAGTGGAAACAGTGTCAGACTTTATTTTCTTGGGCTCCAAAATCACTGCAGATGGTGACTGCAGCCATGAAATTAAAAGACACTTACCCCTTGGAAGGAAAGTTTTGACCAACCTAGATAGCATATTCAAAAGCAGAGACATTACTTTGCCAACAAAGGTCCGTCTAATCAAGGCTATGATTTTTCCAGTGGTCACATGTGGATGTGAGAGTTGGACTGTGAAGAAAGCTGAGCACCAAAGAATTGATGCTTTTGAACTGTGGTGTTGGTGCTGGGAAAGATTAAAGGTGGGAGGAGAAGGGGATGACAGAGGATGAGATGGTTGGACGGCATCACCAACTCAATGGACTTGAGTTTGAGCAACTCCGGGAGTTGGTGATGGACAGGGAGGCCTGGCGTAGTTCAGCCCAGGGGGCTGCAAAGAGTCGGACACGACTGAGCGACTGAACTGAACTGACTCAAAGTCTCTCCGAAGAAGTATGCACAACAAAACAATGATCTTTTTAAAAAAGCCTAAAGAGAATGCTGCCTGCTGGTCCTGTAAAAAAAGAATGTAGCAGCCATCAGATAGTGCCGCTCCTTCCCCGCCCCCACCTCTCCGTGTACCCCGAGGAGATTCAGGATAGAGGAAAACAGGCTACTGAAGATGAGTATCTAAGAAATGATTTCAGTGAGCCCAGAATTTCGCATCTTCCCACACAGAGCAAGGCACTGAGAGCATAACTCAAGATGTCTGTTTTTTGTGATTAGCAGTAATCTTTTGATGTTCGACTCCATTCGATGTTGACTCCATGGTTTATTTGCTTTTCTTTTTTTCCAGCAAAAGCTCCTGTAAATCTGGCTCCTCTCTTGCTTCTGGGGAGCAGTTCCCCAGCTGTCTGAGTTGATGTTTCCCCGGGTACAGTCCTCAGTGAGGTTCCCAAATAAAACACAACTCTCAACTCTTAGGTTGTGCCTTTTTCTTTAGTTGACAAGTGGAAAGTCAACATTTGGAAAAGGACGTAAATGTGTAGGTCAAAAGAGCCTTGGTATTTCTAGAGAGAATTTAAAATTTGACTCTAAGCTTCCTGGAACCCAAAGTAAAATGGGAGATTTACAGAATTATTACTGTCAGAAAAGCTACATACCAGGTAGACTTTTTTTTTAATACAATTGATAACTTTTCAATTTGAAATCATTTAAGACTCACAAGAAGTTGCAAAAGTAGTACAGAGAATTCCCATGTTATCTTCACCCAGCTCCACCCAGGGAGAGTATTGTACACCACCACCCACAACTATCAAAACCAGAATTTGACATGGTTCAATACTGCTAAGTCACATACAGACCTTATTCAGATTTCACCCGTTTCTAAATATAGCACTGATTTGTAACAGAAATTCGATGGACTTTAGGGCTTCTCTGGTAGCTCAGTGGTAAAGAATCTCCTGGCTCAGTCCAGGAGACACAGGTTCAATTCCTGATCCAGGAAGATCCCACATGCTGTGGAGCAACTAACTGGGGTCTCCTGCATTGCAGGCAGATTCTTTACCAACCGAGCCACAAGGGAAGCCCAGCTAAGCCCGAGGGCCACGACCACGGAGCTGCGCTCCAGAGCCCGGGAACCGCAGCAAGGGACGCCACCACAGTGAGAAACCCGCCCGCTGCACCTGGAGAGTGGCCCCCGCTCACAGCAGCTAGAGACAAGCCTGCAGTGCCGTGAAGAGCCAGCACAGCGCTCACCAAATAAGTAGAATTTTAAAAAGAGAACGTCCTGTGGACTTTAGAAAGAAGGCCCTCTGAAAGAGATGACAGTATTCTTAGAAGCATCCCCGAGATGAACGAAACAGTGAACTACACCTGAACTTCTGCAGCTTGATTTCAGGGCTATTCAAATAACACGTTGGAAGTGGAACAATACCAGGACTGGCAAACCCCGGGGTCCCAGAAACAGGGGCCTCCGAGGGCTCCTGAGAAGAAGTCTTACCACAGTGAACTCAGTGGGTTCAGAAAAAACCCCAGACATTACCTGGGCGGTTGCTTGCATGATGGCTGTTTTCTGAGTCAGATAGGAGAGGAGTTGGGGACAAAGAGGCCTGCATGTGGGGTTCCCACGGGTGTAGATTCAGAGGGACCGAAGTCCATCACCTCAGAACACAGCCATCCCAAGGGAGTGACCCCTTGCTCCGTCCCCAGTCCATAGAATATGAGGATAGGAAACAACGCGCGTGCATGTGTGTGCGCATGCATGTGTGTGTGCTGTGTGCACACGTGTGTCCCTGTAGTGAAAGCAAACAACAACAAGTGAAAGGTGCTCAGCTGTGCCTGACTCTTTGCAACCCCGCGCACTATACAGTCCATGGAATTCTCTAGGCAAGAACACTGGAGTGGGTGGCCTTTCCCTTCTCCAGGGGATCTTCCCAGCCAGGGACTGAACCCAGGCCTCCCGCATCGCAGGCGGATTCTTTACCAGCTGAGCCTCAGCTTGGGCTACCCTTGTGGTTCAGCTGGTAAAGAATCCACCTGCAATGTGAGAAATCTGGGTTCAATCCCTAGGCTGGGAAGATCCTCTGGAGAGAGGGCTTCCCTGCTGGCTCAGCTGGTAAAGAATCCACCTGCAATGTGAGAAATCTGGATTCAATCCCTGGGCTGGGAAGATCCTCTGGAGAGAGGGCTTCCCTGCTGGCTCAGCTGGTAAAGAATCCGCCTGCAATGCGGAACCTGGGTTTGATCCCTGGGTTGGAAAGATCCCCTGGAGAAGGGACAGGCTACCCGCTCCAGTATTCTGGCCTGGAGAATTCCATGGACTGTATAGTCCATGGGGTCGCAAGGAGTCAGACACAACTGAGCGACTTTCACTCCCTCACTTACTCAACCCAAAGCTGATTCACTTTGCTGTACAGCAGAAACCAGCGCAACATTGTAAAGCATCCAGACTCTAATTGAAAAAAAAAAAAAGAATGGCTTTGTTAGGGGAAGCACACTGATTGAGACCACCCACCCTGGCCAGGCACCATAGTAACTATTTGCATGAGTTTTTTATGACAGGAGATCCTGATAAGGAATACAGAACTAATAAGCCACCACCAACCGGAAGAGTTCCGGAAAGGTCAAAAGGAGACACTGCGTGTCCGTCCACTTCCCAGAATCCCTCTCGCTAGCATCCATCTTGGCTGAGCGATGCATGTGCCACCAGGAAAGACTCTGAATTAGAGTGACTGGCCAAAGACCACCCGGAAACTAATCCCATCACCATAAAACCCAAGACTGCGAGCCACGCGGCAGAGCAGTTCTCCTGGGTTCCCTTACCCTACTGCTCTCCACCCGGTGCCCTTTCCCAGTAAAATCTCTTGCTTTGTCAGCACGTGTGTCTCCTCAGACAATTCATTTCCGAGTGTTAGACAAGAGCCCAGTTTTGGGCCCTAGAAGGGGTCCCCCTTCCCACAAAGTGCTGGCCCTGAGCGAGCGCTCTGCATTCACTGCCTTCATCAGAAGACATATTATTACTGCAGGATGGATCCCAAAGGCTCTTGCAAGCCTTGAAATTCTGTGCTCCTGACTCTTCGGAGAGCCCTTTGTATACAACAGGGAGAAGGGATGAGGACGAAACAGGGGAGCAGGGTTTTCGAAGAGAGTCTCATAGGCCTGTCCTCCTCTCCCTCCATGTCCTGTCCAGAGTTTTCTAGGTTTTACAAATAGAGAGGACTGTGTTCTGTCTTCCTGGTGAGAGAGAGGGGTGAAGAGATGACAGGGAAGGTCATCTTCCTGTTCCTGGAATGAACTCAACCGGCTTCGAGGACTTTGAAAAGCAAGCGAGCTTTGGAAACTCTTCAAGGCTAAGGGGGTGAGCCTTGGAGGCGGGTGTCTGGCAGCAGCTTAGAGAGGACCCTTCACGTGCTCCAGGGAAGAGGCTCACACGTCCTCAGGACATAAGCAGATGGCTCTGGAATACCTCTTCGGGCAACCACAGAGCTGCCGGGGCTGCGAGCTGAAAATAACCATGGTGGCGATGGGTGCTCCCAGGAGGACCGGCGTGGGCTCCTGGGGACAGGCCAGCTTTCCCACCGAGGCTCTGAGAGCAGCACAAAATAGCAGAGACAGAGCTTCGGTCAGGCCTGTGTCTCAGGGCCCGCAAGATGCTCTTCAGAGGAGCCAGGATTGATTCTTTTGCTTCTGGGGGGTGGAGTGGGCAAGAACAGAGGTCTATGAGCTGGGCAGGCTGTGCAGACCCCCGTGGAAGGAATAGGCTCCGGATACATGCCTGGGCTGCTGGGGTCCAAGGTCATCACTCCAGCAACGGCCTCATCAGCCTCTGGGCAGCACCGCATCTCATGGGGGTGGCCAGACAGGTCCATGTCGTAGCACAGGGGCAGAGGGGGTGTGGGAGGGGATTCCCTGAGAGCTCCAACACCCTGACAGTTCAAGGAATCTTGGGAAGCTCAGTTCAGTTCAGATGCTCAGTTGTGTCTTGCAACCCCATGGACTGCAGCACACCAGGCTTCCCTGTCCATCAACTCCTGGAGCTCACTCAGACTCATGTCCATCAAGTTGGTGATGCTTAGGAAGAGTGCATATTAGACTTTGACACTGAATTCAAATCCCAGAGCTGTCTTGGACGAGAGACATATGCATACTAGTAGTCATCCTTCCTTTCAACAGTTTCCAGATCCACAGGCCCAGTCACTTCTGTAGTAACCAATGCTTATTTTTCAAAATCTTCTTGATTCCAGTAAGTCCTTTTCAAGCATGCAGTTTACTCTCAATTTTTTAATCTGCAAAATGGGTTTGTTGGAAGGAGCAATGGAGTGAATTTATATAAAGTGCTTAGACCAGTGCCCTACTCATAAGTAACCTTTCAGTACAGGCTGTTTATTATCGATTCCTGCAAGCCTTCCAAGAGCCTGACTACCTCAGTTTCTTCATCCGTAAAATGAGGATAAGATGTACAGTGACCGTTAAGGACTACGGGAAGATTAAAAACCTCATGTAAATGGAATCATATGATCCGTGGCCTTTCGTGCCTGGCTTCCTTCACTTTGCACCGTGTTTTCAAGGTTCGTTGTGTTGAAGCGTGTATCAGTACCTCAACTCCTCTTTACTGGCGAATGTTGTTCCATTGTTTGAGCAGACCTCACTGTATCCATTCATCAGTTGATGGACATTTGAGTATTTCCATTTGTGGTTATTATGAGTGGTGCTGCTGTGACCATTCATGTGTAATTTTCATGTGAACATGTGTTTCCACTTCTCTTGGGTGTATACCTAGACCTGGCATTGTTGAGCTATGCGGTAAATGAATGTTTGATATTTTGAGGAACTGCCAAACTGTATTCCAACAGCTGCACCATTTTGTATTCCAGCAATTTTGTCACAGCCTTGTCATCACTTGCTATTGTCTTTTTTTTTTTAAATTTAGTCATTTCAGTGGGGGTGAAACGGTGCCTCGCTGTGGTTCTAATTTGCATTTTTCCACTGACTAATGATTTGAGCACAGCTCCTCTGCTTTTTGGTAATTTCCTATGTATTACGTGGAGAAATGTCTATTCAAATCCTTTGCCTATTTTTAAGTAGGATATCTTTTTATTTTTATTATAAGGGGTATTTATACATTCTGATGCAAGTTCCTAATCAGATACATGATTTGCAAATACTTTCTACCCTTTCTGGGTTGTCTTTTCACTTTCTTGAAGAACACTTTATTTTATGAAGGCCAATTACTCATCTTTTAAGTCACTAAATTTTGAGGTGGTATGTATGTAGCGCTAGATAAGGCATATGCAGTCCATTCTGAAGATGAGAAAACTAGACCCCAAAGGGCCTAAGTGACCTGCTTAAAGTTGCACAGCAATCGGGGCTTCCTCGGTGACTCGGCAGGAAAGAAATTGCCTGCAATGCAGGAGCTGCAGGAGACTGGTTTGATCCCTGAGTCAAGAAGTTCCCTCGGAGGAGGGCATGGCAACCCACTCCAGCACTCTTGCCTGGAGAATCCCATGGACAGAGGAGCCTGGTGGGCTACAGTCCCTGGGGTTGCAAAGAGTCAGGCACGACTGAAGTGCCTTAGCACGCCTGCATGCCCAGCAAATAGCTGATGGTCAGTGGGACTCTACACCTGTGCTCTTGACCAGTGTATGTATATACTGTCATCTTGGACTAAAGTGCTAACAGAATGTTGTGAATTCAGTCATAAAGCTTGTGTTCCAGTGACTGTGATGGGAGGGGATTATTTGAAGAACATATAATCCATTTGTTTCATCAAATGCTCTGGGCTGTCTACACTGATTTAGTAAAGTCCTCAGAAAGCAACTTCCTTTGATCCCACTATCTTGGCTGCCTTAGAAACTTGCTTCTGTGGAGTCTTGCTTGGCACCATGCTCTCAGCTTTTCTCAGAGAACAGTGAAAGAAAGCTTTTCATGACAACTGCTTTGCATTATGGTCTCCATAACACCTGTGGAGGCATGGTCTCCTCCAGCACTTTCTTCTGTCCCCTCCACACAACTCTGGAGGAAATTTTCCAAGACAGAAGTGCCAGGAAAATCCTTTCCTCCTTTGAGGACATGATGTGTATCCTCCTCCTGAGCAACAAGGGTCTCGATATTTATGGTGTTTCCTTTTTCACTTTGGCCACTAGGAAGCTCAGAGTAAGAAAACGGTGACTCAGCTGGTTAAGAATCTGCCTGCAATGTGGGACACCTGGGTTCAATCCCTGGGTTGGGAAGATCCCCTGGAGAAGAGAACATCTACCTACTCCAGTGTTCTAGCCTGAAGAATTCCATGGGACTGTATGGTCCCTGGGGTTGTAAAGAGTCGGAAACGACTGAGCGACTTTCACTCCCCTAGTCATTGATGGCCTAGTTCCACTCTAATTTTCTCTTTGGTCTCAACTTTCCATTTTCTATCCATTCATATAACAGTTATTGACTGACGACCTACTACGTATAAGGACTGGGAGGTGGGTTAAATACAGTAAGTCCCCTCCATATGAATCTTCAGGTTGCAAACTTGCAAAGATGTGAATGTGCATCTGATTGCAACAAGGAACCAGACCCTGTGCCATCAGCGTCACGGGTGAGCGACACTGCAGCTCGCCCCCGTCTCCCAAGGCTGACGACCCTCAGCTCTGCCATCTCCCGCCTCCTCTGTCTCCTCCAGTCAGCAACTCTTCTGCCCGTTCACCCAACACCAGCCCCTGTTTGCCAGCTGTTGTACCGGACTGCTGTACCATTCAAGGTACTGCCCTATAAGATTAGAAACAATTTCTTTACTTTTTGTGATTTTTTATTGTATCATTTGTGTGAAAAGTATTATAAACCTGTTACAGTACAGTACTACTGAGTTGGTGAAAGTGAAGTTGCTCAGTCGTGTCCGACTCTTTGCGACCCCATGGACTGTACCTTGCCAGGCTCCTCTGTCCATGGAATTCTCCAGGCAATAGTACTGGAGTGGATTGCCATTTCCTTCTCCAGAGGATCTTCCCGAACCAGAGAATGAACCCTGGTCTCCTGCATTGTAGACAGACGCCTTACCGTCTGAGCCACAAGGAAGTCACTGAGTTGGAGATGCCATCCAACCATTTCATCCTCACTGGATGTCATCGCCAACTCGATGGACATGAGTTTGAGCAAGCTCCGGGAGTTGGTGATGGACAGGGAGGCCTGGCATGCTGCAGTCCATGGGGTTGCAAAGAGTCAGACACGACTGAGTGACTGAACTGAACTGAACAGTTCTATGTAGCCCATTGTGTTTGCTGGGTACCTAGGCTAACTTTGATGGACTTGCGAACAAATTGGACTTGGGAATGGGCTCTTGGAATGGAACTTGTTCACTTGTAGGGGACTCATCATAGATAAAAGCCATGAAGCAGAGTTGTGTGACGCCCCTGCCCGTATCCCCTGGGGGATATCCTAGAGTACAGCACAGCTTGCCTTTCAACCATCTGGCGGTTTTCTCTGACGGCCAGAGACGTTCGCCTTACGCACCGGCTCCTGAAGAGCTGCAGAGTGGCCTCCTCCAGCCCTGGGAGCTGCCTGCAGTCGGTGCCTAAAAGGAGTCAGTGAATTAAAACCCAGCAGCCAGACCCTAGGCGAGGGGCAGCAGGATGCCACCACCAGGCGCCTCCACAGGGCTGAGCCTCAGCTGCCCACAGAGGAAACTGCCTGCAAAACCGCTTCTCATTGGCTGTCCCCTATTCTCTGCCTCACCGTCCCAGCCCCCAAGCAGGGCTCCCTGGCACCATGGACAAAATAAATCCTTGCCTTGGGGTCTGCCTCGGGGTGGAACCCCAGCTCAGAGAGCCTCTGATGTTGTGGACTTTATATCCCATTAAACAGAAAATCAACGAATTACTGAATAGCTGAGGCCGGGACCTGAGGGTAGGTGGGACATAGTCAGACCAAGTGCCTGGTGGGGAACAGTGTTCGTGGTGGGAAACGGTGTTCCTGGTGGATGTCACAGCCTCTGCTAAGGACTGGAGGTGGGCAGGGGCTTGGCGTGTACCAGGAACGGAAAGGAAGATTTTCCCAAGTACACTTCCCTTTATCTTGACTAAACAGGATGTTAGAGCAATTTTCTGTTTCATGATGTATCTTTAAGTCCTTCAAGGGAATACAGTAGCTAGGAAGGCAAACGAGAGCAAAAGTAAGTGGTCTCTTCAGGGGCCCTGGGCAAGTCCCTTCTCCTCCTGGGGTGATCGGCATTCTTTCTGTCAAGTGGGTTTTTTTTTTTTTTTTTGCTGTGTCTGTACCATGGCTTTGCTGGGGGGATGGGTGAGGTAGGGCAGAGAAACAGCTCTGGGACACCGAGAAGCAATGCTCGGATGTGACTGGGTCCGATGAGGCGCTCCCAGAAGAAACGCTTGCTTTTATTACTAAGTGATGGCGCCGCTTTCTTTATCCTTCAACCAAACAAACGCCTGGTGCATGTTTTACGCTCTCAGTGTGTGGCTATCACACAAGTGTCCAAAAGCCCACCCGAGCTCACTTGTCCACCTTCTGAGCGGCAGCAGGGAGGGAGGAAGGACCCAGGGCTTTGGAACCAAATCAGCGTGGCTCTGAATCTTGGCTCCACTATTATACCTGCTAATTAGCCAACACGGGGAGGCTGAGAGCCCCCCTCTAATCCAGGGCTGCTGCCTGGATTAAAAGGGATCATTCTGACTCAGGAGAGCTGCTCAGTGCACACAAACCTCACACTCGGAGAGCAGAAGAGCCTGGGTCCATGTTCACACACAGACGCATGCCCTGGCTTCCTGCAGCTCCAGGGTCCCCCGTGACCTCAGAACATGCATTTGGAGGCTGATTCTGAAGAGAAGGAGTCACAGCCGCACTCCAGATGGCCGGGCTGTGACGCAAACCCTCGTCCGCCCTCCCCTTGCCTGGCCAGAGTAGAAAGGTTTCTGCTGGGTTTTCTGAAGCTGGTTTGGAGTTCCTGACCCCCATGCGCGCTAAGTCGCTCCACAACTCCTACCAAATCAGTCGAGGTCCCCCACTGAGAAGGGCTTCCCTATCTCAGCCCTGACCCCACCCGTGTCGCAGCTGGTTGCTTGTCTGCAGCCCTCAGGCTATCCTAAGCTCCTTAGGGCTGGGCTGGGGCTTGCTCACCTTCCCACCTTCAATAGTCGCTAACCAAACACTCAGAGCTGAACATGACGGAAGTGACTTAGAATGCATACGGGCACAAAGAAATATTTATTCAGTGAATGAAGGTGGATGCTGTTCTTGCTCTCAAGAGGTGTACAGGCTGGCTGTCTATAGGAACAAGATAGTGATACAAATGCCCTGCATTCTAGGAAAACCCTGGGGTTCAGCCCATGGTGCCCCTAATTGGTGAAGCTCATCATGGAGACTACAATTTCCAGGCCAGGCCTGGGGCCAGGGCTGCTGCGACACGGACTGGGGACGATGCTTTAGAGGAGTGGTCTCCAACCTTTCTGGCAAGGGGGCCGATTTCATGGAAGACAGTTTTTCCATGGACCGGAGAGGGGGATGGTTTGGGGACGATTCAAGAACATTACATTTATTGTGCTCCTATAAGAATGTAGGGCTTCCCTCATGGATCAGTTGGTAAAGACTCCGCCTTCAATGCAGGAGACCCAGGTTCAATACCTGGGTCAGGAAGATTAGCTGGAGAAGGGATAGGCTACCCACTCCAACGTTCTTGGGTTTCCCTGGTGGCTCAGCTGGTAAAGAATCTGCCTGCAATGCAGGAGACCTGGGTTTGATTTCTGGGTTGGGAAAATCCCCTGGAGAAGGGAAAAGCTACCCACTCCAGTATTCTGAACTGGAGAATTCCATGGACTTTATAGTCCATGGGGTCGCAAAGAGTTGGACACGGCTGATGGACTTTCACTTTCACTTACGAGAATCTAGGGCTTTCCTCGTGGCTCAGATGGTGAAGAATCTGCCTGCAATGTGGGAGACTCAGGTTCGATCCCTGGGTCGGGAAGATCCCCTGGAGAAGGGCATGGCAACCCACTCCAGTATTCTTGCCTGGAGAACCCCCATGGACAGAGGAGCCTGGTGGGCTACATACAGTCCATGGGGTCACACAGAGTCGGACACGACTGAGCGACTAACACTTTCACTACTTTCACTTTATGGGAATCAAAGCCGCCACTGACCTAACAGGAGGCGAGGCTCAGATGGTAACGCGAATGGCGGGGAGCCACTGTAAATACAGATGAAGCTTTGCTTGCCTGCCCACCACTCACCTCCTGCTGTGCAGCCTGGTTTTCTAACAGGGTACGGGTCGGTGCCAGTTGGTGGCCTGGGGGTTGAGGACCCCTGCCTTAGAGGGACAGACAAAGGAGCTTACAGATGAGAAAGAGGTGTGGACGGGCTTGAGCCTACATTTGAGGCTGAGGCTGCCAGCCTGTCACTGCCCACGGAGGAGACAAGCCACACAAGGTGCCCACAACCCTCTTCTCTCTGTGGAGGGATCTCCAAAGTCTCCCAGCCTCCTCCGAGGGGCTCCAGGCACCCTTGGCTTTGCTCTGACCCTGGTTCCCTTGCCTTGGACTAATGAGGGCTGCACACGAGAATCTCTAACAGTGAGTCCCTGTGGGCTGTGTTCAGTTGGTTAGTCTGGGGGAACGAGCCTGGCCACGGTCATTCATAAAACCCTCCAGCTGATTCTCATGTGCAGGCAGCGCTGTGAACTGTAACCCTCATCAGTGTTACTCAAGCTTTGACATGAACATAAATCACCTGGGAATCTTGTTAGAAACAGATTTTCCAGCAGTAGGGCTGAGTGGGCCTGAGACTCTGCATTTCCGATGTTGCAGGTCTGAAGCCCCATACTTTGAGTGGCTCTGGAGTAAATAAACACTGGCTTTCACTTGTGGCTCAGCTGGTAAAGAATCCTGCAATGCGGGAGACCTGGGTTCAATTCCTGGGTTGGGAAGATCCCCTGGAGAAGGAAATGGCAACCCACTCCAGTATTCTTGGGCTTCCCTTGTGGCTCAGCTGGTAAAGAATCCTCCTGCAATGTGGGAGACCTGGGTTCGATCCCTGGGTTGGGAAGATCCTCTGAAGAAGGGAACAGCTACCCACTTCAGTGTTCTGGCCTGGAGAATTCCATGGCCTGTATAGTCCATTGGGTCACAAAGAGTCGGACACGACTGAGCAATTTCACTTTCACTAGTAATTTAAAAAGATAAGATGCAGGTTGACCACTTCTGATCTAACCCTCGAAGCACAAGGCAGGACCCCCCACCCCGGGTACTGGGTGTTCCATCTCAGAGGATGGCACTCGGCACAGTCTACACCGCAGCCCCTTGTGGGGGCTAGATCCAAAGAGGAGATGCAGAGAGGTGCCCTCCCCGGCCGTGGCTTTGCTGGACTTGAGGGACTTGGTGATCACGGGGTACCTTTGTGACCTGACCAGCCAGGCAGCACACACACTGGCTTGTTTTCCCTCTCATTACAGGTGGGGGATTAGCTGGGCTCCCGCCCCCATCTCTGTCCAGTTACTGACTGCCCCCACCCAGCTCCGACCAAATCAGTAGTGGTCCCCTCACCTGCCCTAGGGCTGGGCCCACCCGCTCAGGTTTACTGATGCCCTGGCAGCTGCCCTCTTTTGCAGCCCGGGTGGTAGAGCCATCCTGCGGTGTCTGGCTTCCTGTCAGGAACTGACCTGACCCTGTGGAGAGCCACACCCCCTCCTCCTTGACAACATGTCACAACTCCAGGGGACGCCCAGGCCTCAGCTCAGACCGACTATTTAGGAGTCCTTGCAAGCGGGACCCGGGCAGGAGTCCTTTTTAAGACTTTCCAGGTAATTCAGAGAGCTGCCAAGTTTGTGATGATTTGGCAGCCAGAGGGGGCTGAAGATAACTCATGGGTCAGAGAAAGGACAATGGTGTGCAGTCCACAGGTGCCCCTCCAAGCTTCTTTCCAGCTCACTCCTCGGACCTACCCTTGAGAATACGCCAAGGGCGTCTTCCGTTTGGACTTGAACACGAGGGGGAATCGGCACATGTGCCATCTTGGTTGCATCACAAGCCTCCTCGAGGGCATTACGATCATCACCACTTCACAGTTGGGGAAACTGAGGCTCAGGGAGGTTGAGGGATGGCGCAAGGTCACACAGTAAGGGGTGATGTCCAGAATTCAACCCCGGGGCCACTGTCCCATGAGTGTATGGTTCAGCATGGGGTGGGTACACAGCCAAGAAAACCCAGACCAAACCGTAAACACAAAGTTGGCATAAGCAAGTAGCGCAGAGCCGGCTACAGCTGAGCTGCCATTTGTGTTGAAGTACAAACCCCGGGCCACGAAAGGGACTGCATTCCTTTCGGCCTCTCTCCTCTATTTTCCAATCCCAGCACTATTTCCCCTGGAGAAACGTCCAGAAACCCACTGCCTCTCCACTTGACACCCGCAGGGCTCTGGGAGCCTCCTGGGCACGAAGCCTTTCTGTCTCCCCATTCCTCTGATTACAGGAAGCAGCCTTCATTCATTGTCCGTGACCTTCCCTGAGTGCCAAGGGGCAGATTCAAGCAGTTGTCAATTAGGGGAGAAGGGAGGGATGTGAGAGCAGGGAGAACCAGTCAGAGGAACAACAGTGGAGACTTGGGCCAGGGTCCCGGGTCCCCATCAAGGGATGCACACAGCTTTTGCGCTGTTGTTTTGCAGAAACGGAAACCCCCTCCAGCTGGGAGAAGTTAACTGTTCACTGCCCACAAGCATGTAGACCCCAGACCAGGTGGAACCAGAGCATTAATGATGCTGACTCCTACTTATCCAGTGAAAGGGAAAGTCGCTCAGTTGTGCCCGACTCTTTGTGACCCCACGGACTATACAGTCCATGGAATTCTCCAGGCCAGAGGACTGGAGTGAGTAGCCTGTTCCTTCTCCAGGGGATCTTCCCAACCCAGGGACTGAACCCAGGTCTCCCACATTGCGGGCAGATTCTTTACCAGCGGAGCCACAGGGAAGCCCAGCTACCAACCAATTGGAAGAATGTCCATGAGCTGCTCACGAACCTCTTTGAACCATTACTATAAGCGAGGTTGGGGGACACACAGCTTTGAGGGCATCAGCCTGCGGGGTCCCCTTTGCCTGGCAAAGCAATGAAGCTATTCTTGTTTACTTCACCCCAAACTCTGTCTCCAATATTTAGCTCAGTGTCAGAACACAGAGGCAGATTCAGCTTCACACTCACTCCCAGCATCTAGTACCAACTTGTAAAAATTCAGGTTGCTGGGCTCCAACTCAGAACCACTGAGAGTTTTTAGCAACGGTGTCTGAAAAACCTACTTTTTTAAAACAATAAGCAATCAGCAGGAATCTGACATGCACATACATTTGGGAACCAGTGATAAAGCCCCTCGTTGCTCCAGAGTGTGGTCTGTGGACCAGCAGCCCTGGGACCAGCCCGGAGCCTGATAGAAATGTTGCATCTCTGGCGCTTCCTCTCCTCCCTTCCCCCGGCCAAATACGTCGCACTGCGTACTTTCACAGGAGCCCCAGGGGATTGCGTACACGCTGAAACTTGAGAAGCGCGCTCTGTGCAACCTGGTGAATACAGAGTGTCCTCAGACACACGGGAGAGGAACTTCTGAGACGGCTGTTCTTTAACGGACTGCGTTTGGGGCCGGTTTTAAAGTCCCGTCACCCTGGAGGGAGGTGGGGTTGGGGCCTTACTTTGCAGAGAACCCGTTGTCATCCGGGAGCCCCGCGAGGAGCGGGAGGCGCTAGCGCCCCGGGTGCCCCTGGGGGTGGAGGAGCCGGGGACCCAGGGCCGGGCGCGCGGCTGCAGGGACAGACCGCAGCCAGGAGAGGGCGCCGCACACCTCCGGAAAGAGCCCTGCTGGGGGAGGGGAGACAGCCCGACGGACGAGCCCAGGACCGAGGGGCTTCCTGACGGCGCCGTCCCCAAACTCAGACAGCTGGTCACTCTGACCAGGAGCGGTGCACACTCACCCGTGCACACAGGCGCCGATGCACATGACATGCACAACACAGGGGGCCCGCACACGCACAACGCGCACCCGCGCATTCAGGCCACAAGCACACCCCAGCAGCACCCCGCAAAAGTACACACGCACCACTTGCACAACACATTTGTAACACACACACATGAGCGGCACACTCGCAACAAATACACACGCTCACAGACCACGCAGACACGCCGAACGAGCCGTCCGTCACAGCGCACACACGCACACCCTCGCGGCGCAGGCGCACACCA
>SJXQ01000926.1:55457-71799 GCA_006408695.1 Aepyceros melampus | reverse complement strand
CCACGTGCCACAAGTCATGCAGCCTGAGCATCACATCACAAGAGACACAACGTCACGCGTACAGCATGTGATGTGTGCACGCGCCATGCGGTCATGACGTGTACACACACCAACACTGACGCCCTGAAGACACACGCGCGCACGTGATCGCACAGCACCCGCAGCCGTGCACATCCCGCCACTAACACCGCGCGCAACACACGTGCGCAGCATCCACGCAACACAACGCAGGGCGCTCACCTTGCACGAGGCAGACACCCGGTCACACACACACACACACACACACACGATCACAGACTCTTGATTGAGGCCGTGTGTCTGGCTGGTGAAACATTCTTGCTCTAGGCCAATGAAAAGATGCGTCAAAGAATTCGAAGACGCTATATCGGCTCGTTCAGCAGTCGTTCCTTTACCGTGTGCTGGGCCTCCAGGCTCAGCGCACGGCAAGGGAAGCAGGCACTGAATGAATCGACATCAAGGACCATTTAACCTCAGCTGTAGCGCGGGCTATGAATTAAAGCGGCGGCAGCACGAAACGGCGACAGGGCGGGCCTGGCCGGTTCTGGGAGTTTCCCGAAAGGAGCTGTTTCGGTTGAGACCCGGAGACAAGCAGCAGGGCGGGCGCTTGCGACCTGAAGCAGGCGCTGAGGTCCCGAGTCTGCGCGTCTGCCCACCCCCAGGGCTGGGAGCCCCGTAGGCTCCGAGGACTACGTGGCCCCGCCCCCTGCCGCCCCGCTCCGCCCCTCCCACCCAGAGGCGCGGAGGGTGGGTTTGCTTCCCGGGAAACTCCGGGCTCCGGGAAGAGCCGTGCCTACAAGGAAGGGATCCAAGCACCTAGCTACCCAGCTGCACTGCCCCTGGGTGCTGGGGATGGTGGGGAGCGAGGGCGTCCAGGACGAGCCCACCGTCTCCCTGAGCACAGTTTGTGGGTCATCACACCTCCCGCCTGCCTCCTGGGGTGGTCCTAGAGGTGATGGAGCCGCCCTGCCAGGTCAGACGGATCGGCGCAGTATTCTAGCTCCTGGGTCCTGCACGGTCCGCCTCGTCTAGTGGACTAAGGGGCAAGGCATAGTGTAGGGAGGGGCTCGGGCTGCTTGGAGCAAATCCTTGCTGCGGCGCCTCCCAGCTGTGTGATTGTGGACGAGTCACTTGGCCTCTCTGTGCCTCAAAAAAGTGAAAACGTGAAGTCGCTCAGTCGTGTCCCGCTCTTGGTAGCCCACCAGGCTCCTCCGGCCATGGGATTTTCCAGGCAAGAGTACTGGAGTGGGCTGCCATTGCCTTCTCCATGTTCACACCTATAAAATAGGCACGATAGCAGAGCTGGCACCCGTCTCGCTAAGCTGCAAGGCCTTTACCAGTCGATACATGAAAAGCTCTTTGATTAAAGCCAAGCAATGGCAAGATCCACATAAATATTAACTGCAGTCGTTACTTTCATCCAAAAGAAAAGCAAGCCCAACACTCAGAATATCTAAACGTGCTGGAGTCACTTAGTCCTGGAAGCGTCTCGGGGAACATCGGCTCTCAAGCCCCTCGGGGTTAGAGATACCTTTGACCGGCAGATCCAGAGACAGAAGGACTGGAACCCGGGTCGGTGGGGAAGAGAAGGGACAGGGAAGAGTTCCTCCTTCTCTGTCTCTAGGACGGTGGGTCTCCCCTGGAGGGCTGGTTAAAGACAGACGGCCGGACCGCACGCGGGGTTTCTGCCTCTGCGGCTCTAACAAGTCCCCAGGTGATGCCGCCGGTCCCGGTCGGGACCGCACCTGGAGAAGCGCCGCCTGCCACAGCGGGGGTGGCGGGCGGAGCGTCTGCGCCCCTCGGGGAACCGGGAAGGGGCGGCCGGGGTTCACTTACAGCGGATGCCGCAAGCCCCTCCTGTGCGGGGGGCTGCGGGCACTGGGTGCCTCCTCCCGGCTGAGCGCGGTCCGCTCCCCCTCTTCGGACGCCTCTCCGTCCTCCCCATCCTCCTCCTCGGCCGCCCAGTCCCTCTCCGGGGCCGCCGGGTCCTGCTGCTTGTGCGGCGCGGGATGAGCCGGTAGCCGCCGCCTCGCCCGCCTCGGCTCCGGTTCCTTCCGGCCCTGGGCGAGGCCACGGCCACCAAGAGCTGGTCCTCCCGCAGGGAGACGAGGGGCGGCAGGGGGCCGTACTCCTGGTCCTCCTCCTCGGACTCCAGCAGCCACTCCTGGGGGTCCCCAAAGTCCAGACGGTAGCCGGCCTGGGGGCTGCGCCCGGCCGCCTGGGGGGCTGGGGGCGCCCGCGGCACGGCGTGCGGGGGCGGGTGCAGGGCCCCCAGCATCAGCAGCACGCACCCCAGCGCCAGGAGGGCGAGCAGCGCCTGCCGCCGGCAGGGTCCGTGTCTGCGCCGCTTCCTTACAAGCATGCTGCGCAGAGCTGCCAAACGCAACAGGCCATGGCCCACTCCACTGTCTCCTCCCGCTCCGGGGTCCTCCACGCTGGCAGCGCAACCTGGCTTCCTGGGTCCACTTGGAAGCCTTTTTTTTCTCTTTTGCCAGCTTACTTAACCTGGTCCTTTTTTCCCCGCAGCTGACACTTGCCAGCAGCGTGTGTAAGACCGGCTGCCACTGACAATCAGAAAACCACCGACCCAGGTCCCAGCCCAGGTCCTCTCTGAGCGGATGTCTTTAATTGCCTTCCGAAAGCCCATCCAACGGGGGCCGGGGAGGGGGGAACTTCAGATCGAACCCTGATGCCCTTTTCCTCTTTGCGAGAAAGAATAATTCCTTTCTGCTCAGGGGGCGAGTCCCACGTGTTTCGCTCCCAGCCCCCCGCCGCTTGCATGAAGGGTCAGGTTGCTGTGGGGTGTCTGAGGGAGGAAGCCGGGAGGTCTCAGTCCGGCAGAGCTGACCCCCGTCCTCCTTTGGACCCTTCAGGTCAGGTCGGACCCACAGATGTGAAGCCGGAGCAGGCTAATTTGCTTTCACACATCGCTCCGCGCTCGGTCTAGACGCTGCGGGCCCGGCGGGCGGGCGCCCTGCCCCTGGTCCTAAAGCCCTCACTGTTCCCGGGAACACGACCCGGGGAAACAAGCACTGACGCTGCTGGGACCAATCCCAGCGGGAACACCCCGGGGAGGTCCGATCTGCATCTGATCCCAGGAAGGCTTCTCTCCCCACCCGAAGGGGCGGGAAGGAGGATTCCCTCTTGATTTCCAGAAGGCTGTTCCTGGGACGGAAATGCAGGGAGCTGGGGGGCTGTTTGCACCCTCAGTCTCCTATATGTGACCCCGGAGAGCCAGGCTGGGCCCTCCCTCCCTTCCTGAGGACCCCCGTCCTCCTCCTTCTGAGAGGGAGGCGAGCTGGTGGAGATGCTCCCATAACAAGCTCCTCCGGAGCCCCTGAATGCCCGCCCAGCCTCGGCCACCAAGCAGGTGGGGACAGGGAGAGGGATGTTGAAACAGAGGGGGCACACTCCCTCTGTTCTCAACTCCCTTCATTCAAACCGCACAGCATGATGAGCCTCCACCTTCTGCTGAAATTATCCCGGGGGCTGGGTGCAGAGATCGCATCGAATAAAACAGCAAAATGTGTGCCTTGTGGAACTTACAGCCTGGTGGGACAGACAAGCACGATTAAGACCTACAGTGGGAGAGATGGCGATAGTGCTAAGGAAAAGACAGAGGCAGGGGGCTGGAGAGCAGGGGCTGGGGGTGCGCAATCCACCCGGAGTGAGGAAGGGGTCCCAGAAGTTCTGCTGAAGGAGGAGGACTGGGCAGCTCGGTTCAGGGAGAGGAGCAGCAGGGGCAAAGGCGAGAGGGTGCCTGGCCTTTTGAGGACCCGCAGAGGGCCCGCGGGGCTGGAACAGAGTGGGCGGGGGGGGGATGGGGTGAGAGAGGCAAGGGGGGCACTGTGAGCACCTGGGCTTTTCCTCTAAGATGGGAGCCCTTGGAGCGCTGTAAGCAGAAGACAGACACCATGGACTGGGGTGCTAACTGGACGGCTCTGGCTGCTGAAGTTAGACAGTGGGAGCGCAGGGCGGACGCAGGGAGACCGACTGAGGTGTTGCTGCAGCGAGACACGAGGGTATCCTTGGAGCCAGAGGAGAGTGCCAGCTCGGGCACGTATTTTAAGGAAAAGCCCGTAAGATTTGTCGGTGAATCTGTGGGTGAGAGACATATGAGTCAAGGATGGTTACAAGTTTTGGGCCCAGGCAGTTGGAGGAGTCAAGTTGCCCTCGAAGGAGACAGGAAGGCTGGGAGCAGGCCGGGGGGTGGGGGGGGGGAGACAGAGGAACAAGGTGGCTGAGCAGGGGACACGCATCGTTGAAGACAGCATCTCAACAGCTAAAGGGAGGGGAGGTGTGGGCAGCTAGACGAATGGCTACATGGGGGTATAGATACCTGGAGGTCGGGGGACAGGTCTGGCTTGAAGATGTAAAATCGGATGCCAGCAGTGCAGGTATAGCTTTTAAAGATTTTGGAGGGAGTGATGGAGACAAGAATATAATCAATCTGATTTCGGTGTTGACCATCTGGGGATGTCCATGTGTAGAGTCTTCTCTTGTGTTGTTGGAAGAGGGTGTTTGCTATGACCGGTGCGTTCTCTTGGCAAACTCTGTTAGTTTTTGCCTTGCTTCATTTTGTACTCCAAGGCCAAACTTGCCTGTTACTCCAGGTATCTCTTGACTTTCTACTTTGGCATTCCAGTCCTCTATGATGAAAAGGACATCTTTTTTGGGTGTTAATTCTAGAAGGTCTTGTAGGTCTTCATAGAACCATTCAACTTCAGCTTCTTCAGCATTACTGGTCGGGGGATAGACTTGGGTTTCTGTGGTATTGAATGGTTTGCCTTGGAAATGAACAGAGATCATTCTGTCATTTTTGAGATTGCACCCAAGTACTGGATTTCTTACTCTTTTGTTGACTATGAGGGCTACTCCATTTCTTCTAAGGGATTGTTGCCCACAGTAGTAGATATAATGGTCATCTGAGTTAAATTCACCCATTCCAGTCCATTTTAGTTTACTGATTCCTAAAATGTCGACATTCACTCTTGCCATCTCCTGTTTAACCACTTCCATTTACCTTGATTCATGGACCTAACTTTCCAGGTTCCTATGCAATATTGCTCTTACAGCATCGGACTTTACTTCCATCACGAGTCACATCCACAACTGGGTGTTGTTTTTGCTTTGGCTCCATCCCTTCCTTTTTTCTGGAGTTTTTCCTCCACTGACCTCCAGTAGCATATTGGGCACCTACCAACCTGGGGAGTTCATCTTTCAGTGTCCTATCTTTTTGCCTTTTCATACTGTTCATGGGGTTCGCGAGGCAAGAGTACTAAAGTGGCTTGCCATTCCCTTCTCCAGGGGACCACGTTTTGTCAGAACTCTCCACCATGACCTGTCCGTCTTGGGTGGCCCCACATGCCAGGGCTCACAATTTCACTGAGTTAGACAAGGCTCAACAAGCTAAGATCATGGTGTCCACTCCCATCACTTCATGGCAAATAGATGGGGAAGCAGTGACAGACTTTATTTTCTTGGGCTCCAAAAATCACTGCAGATGGTGACTGCAGCCATGTAATTAAAAGATGCTTGCTCTCAGCCGTGTCCGACTTTTTGCAACCCCATAGACTTTACAGGAAATGGCAACCCACTCCAGTGTTCTTGCCTGGAGAATCCCAGGGACGGGGGAGCCTGGTGGGCTGCCGCGTATGGGGTCGCACAGAGTCGGACATGACTGAAGTGACTTAGCAGCAGCAGCAGCAGCAGCCTTTACAGACCATGAAGTTGTCCAGGCCTGAATACTGGAGTGGGTAGCCTTTCCATTCTCCGGGGATCTTCCCAACCCAGGGACCAACCTAGACAGCATATTAAAAAACAAAGACTTACTTTGCCAACAAAAGTCGTCTGTCAAAGCTATGGTTTTTCCAGTGGTCATGTATGGATGTGAGAGTTGGACTGTGAAGAAAGCTGAGCACCGAAGAATTGATGCTTTTGAACTGTGGTGTTGGAGAAGACTCTTGAGAGTCCCTTGGACTGCAAGGAGATCCAACCAGTCCATCCTAAAGGAGATCAGTCCTGAATATTCATTGGAAGGACTGGTGCTGAAGCTGAAATCTGATACTTGGGCTGCCTGATGCAAAGAACTGCTCATTGAAAAAGATCCTGATGCTGGGAAAGATTGAAGGCAGTAGGAGAAGGGGATGACAGAGGATGAGATGGTTGGAGGGCATCCCCGACTTGATGGGTGTGAGTTTGAGCAAGCTCTGGGAGTTGATGACGGACAGGAAAGCCTGGTGTGCTATAGTCCACGGGGTCGCAAAGAGTCAGACACGACTGAACAACTGAACTGAACCGATGGAGACAAGAGAGAGCAGGGGAGTTGGAAACTCAAGGTTCAGGCATCTGGTGGACCGGACTGATGGAGGGTAAGTAACCATCATCATGAGAAGTGACGCTTGATAGCTGCAGGAGGAACTAGGGTGGGACAGGTTCCCGAAATGTATTACTCGTTTGTTTGTTTGTTTGTTTTTTCTGATTTGATTTTGATCTTAGATTGTCAGCATAAAAACATCTCATGGAAAAAAATGTTTTTCGTTTGGACTCTGGTGCTGCTTCTGGGGTGTGTGTGTGTGTGTATCTGTGCTCATATTTGTTTCCCCTGAAGCCACTCAGAGTCAGAGGTGAACGAGTGGGTCCTAAACAACTGTTGGCAACAGCCCAGCCCCCAGCGGACAGCTCATAGGCATTGACAGATTGGACCGTATTTTCCAAATCCCACATCAGGATGTCCTGGGGGTGGGAGTTGCGTGACTTCCAGGTTCAAGAGGTGGGCATTCTGGGAAATGTGGTCTCTCTCTCTCTCTCTTTTTTTTTTTAACGTGGACCATTTTAAAATTCTTTATTGAACTTGCTACAGTAGTGCTTCTGTTTTTCTGTTTTTGGCACCAAGGCACGTGGGATCTGAGCTCTCCGCCCAGGGACTGAACCCATACTTACCCTCTGGAGTGGAAGCCAAAATCGTAACCACTGGGCCACCAGGGAAGCCCCTGGGAGATGTGGTTTAGAATGTAGCGACCTCTGGGGGTTGGGGATGATGGGAGAGAGAATTCCCCTTCCCGGGGGGCTCTCAGAGACCTAAGGGTGCAGGGTCTCCACCCTCAGGCAGAGCATGGGCTCCAAAATCACTGCAGATGGTGACTGCAGCCATGAAATTAAAAGGCGCTTACTCCTTGGAAGAAAAGTTATGACCAACCTAGATAGTATATTCAAAAGCAGAGACATTACTTTGCCGACTAAGGTCCGTCTAGTCAAGGCTATGGTTTTTCCTGTGGTCATGTATGGATGTGAGAGTTGGACTGTGAAGAAGGCTGAGCGCAGAAGAACTGATGCTTTTGAACTGTGGTACTGGAGAAGACTCTTCAGAGTCCCTTGGACTGCAAGGAGATCCAACCAGTCCATTCTGAAGGAGATCAACCCTGGGATTTCTTTGGAAGGAATGATACTAAAACTGAAGCTCCAGTACTTTGGCTACTTTATGCGAAGAGTTGACTCATTGGAAAAGACCCTGATGGTGGGAGGGAGTGGTGGCAGGAGGAGAAGGGGACAACAGAGGATGAGATGGCTGGATGGCATCACGGACTCAATGGACGTGAGTTTGAGTGAACTCCGGGAGGTGGTGATGGACAGGGAGGCCTGGCATGCTGCGATTCATGGGGTTGCAAAGAGTCGGACACGACTGAGCAACTGAGCTGAACTGACCTGATGTATGTTTGTATGTAAAATATTACTATGGCTTTAAAAGTCAAAGCTATACAAAAAGTCAGGACCAGGACTAGAATGGAATATATCAGGCAACTAGAAGGCAAAATATAAGGACCTCAGGCACTTTGCCCACTTACCTGTTTTATTTGAGCCCTACAAAATGGTATAGTTCAAGAAATAGTGCTCCCTCTTCAAACTCTTTTTTCACCATGTTCATATCCACTATCTGTAGGTAATTTATTAACTTTATTATTTGTCCTTTCTGAATTCCTTTTGCACAAGTGAGTAGGTATCCTTATTTTTTATATGAAGAAAAGTATATCATTAATACTTTGTACTTTGATTGCTTCATTTGATAGTATGTCCTAAAGAAAACTCCAAATCAGCTCTGAGACATCTTGTTTTAATAGTTACATAGTAGGTGTAACATAATAGTTCAACTACTCTTCTAAACTGTGGACCTTTAGAATTTTTCCAACATTTGATGGATAACCATACACATATGTATGTTCATATTGTTAGATATGTATATTTAAGTCAATTCCAGGATGATGCTAGATCAGAAGTTTAATGTATACATAGTTTTTTAGACATTGTCAAAATTTCCACACATTTATACTAATCTGCATACCAAGCAACAATATTTGAGGGTGTTTTCCCACAACCTGACACAGAATGTGTTGTTATGTATTTTTTCAGTTCAGTTCAGTTCAGTCGTTCAGTCGTGTCTGACTCTTTGCAACCCCATGAATCGCAGCATGCCAGGCCTCCCTGTCCATCACCAACTCCCAGAGTCTACCCAAACCTATGTCCATCAAGTCGGTGATGCCATCCAACCATCTCATCCTCAGCTTTCTATATAGTCCAACTCTCACACCCATACATGATCAATGGAAAAAACATAGCTGTGATTAGAGGGACCTTTGTTGGCAAAGTAATGTCTTTGCTTTTTAATATGCTGTCTAGGTTGGTCATAACTTTCCTTGCAATGAGTAAGCATCTTTTAATTTCATGGCTGCAATCAATATCTGAAGTGATTCTGAAGCCCAGAAAAATAAAGTCAGCCATTGAATCCACTTTTTCCCCATCTATTTGCCATGAAGTGATGGGACCAGATGCCATGATCTCAGTTTTCTGAATGTTGAGCTTTAAGCCAACTTTTTTACTTTCTTCTTTCACTTTAATCAAGAAGCTCTTTAGTTCTTCTTCACTTTCTGCCATAAGGGTGGTGTCATCTGCATATCTGAGGCTATTGATATTTCTCCTGGCAATCTTGATTCCAGCTTGTGCTTCATCCAGCCCAGCATTTCGCATGATGTACTCTACACTCTCCTCTTTCACTTTCAACAAGAGGCTTTTTAGCTCCTCCTCACTTTCTGCCATAAGGGTGGTGTCATCTGCATATCTGAGATTATTGATATTTCTCCCAGCAATCTTGATTCCAGCTTGTGTTTCTTCCAGTCCAGCATTTCTCATGATGTACTCTGCATATAAGTTAAATAAGCAGGGTGACAATATACAGCCTTGATGTACTCCTTTTCCTATTTGGAACCAGTCTGTTGTTCCATGTCCAGTTCTAACTGTTGCTTCCTGACCTGCATATAGATTTCTCAAGAGGCAGGTCAAGTGGTCTGGTATTCCCATCTCTTTCAGAATTTTCCACAGTTTACTGTGATCCACACAGTCAAAGGCTTTGGCATAATCAATAAAGCAGAAATAGATGTTTTCTGGAACTCTCTTGCTTTTTCCATGATCCAGCGGATGTTGGCAATTTGATCTCTGGTTCCTCTGCCTTTTCTAAAACCAGCTTGAACATCAGCCTACAGCAGGGCCTTTACATTTACCCTCCGTTCTGCTTGAGGGCTCTTTTCGCAGAGGTCCAGCCATAGGGCTCATTTCTCCATTTGGGTGTCAACCCCAGAGCTGCCCGTTCAGGGAGACCCATCCACATGTGGCTTTCTCTGTATCTCTGGGACGCTTCTCAATACTCGATGTTCTTGATCTGTTTCTGTTCATTTTCCTCCTCGTCACGGGTCATATTTTACTGACTCTTTGCATGCCTTGTCATTTTTAATTTGATGCCAGATGCTGTGAATTTTATCTTGTTGGATACCAGATACTTTTGTATTTCTATATTGTTGAGCTTTCCCCAGAAGGTCTGGCCTTGGAGCAGTGTTTAACTGAGGGTCAGCGTCTCCACTGCTGAGACAAGACCTGAGTCCCCCTCCCAGTGTCCCGTGCATGTCGAGGGTCTCCTCTCTGGAGCGGGGCTGCTGCCTACCCCCGTGAGCGCTGGGGATTCCTCGCTTGGCTCCTCCAGGTGCTCCTTTCCCTGGCCTTGGTGAGCTTCGCCACAGGCAGGTTCTGACCCTCGTGGTCCCCAGAACCCTCTGCACACAGCTCTCTGCTCCCAGCGCTCTGCCCCCAGGCCTGTAACACCCCTACCTCCGGGTCTCCCAGCTCCACCTCCTCAGGTCACCGCCGCCCCCAGTTCCACCCAGAGAAGCTCCACCCTCCTGCACTGCAGCCTGGAAATGGTCTCCAGGGAAACCCCAGGACTCACCTGGTTGGTTTCCTCTCTCACGGGTCACCTCCCTGTTACCTGATGGCAAGTGCTGAAACTACTGTGTTGCATTTCCTCCAGGATTTTGAGTTGCCCCTGATTTACGTGAGGAGGAAAATACCTCTGAGATGTCTTCATTCGGGGTCCCCTAGAAGCGGGCGCGGGGGTGTCCCGATGGATTCTGTTTTCGTGATTTCAGCTACTTGCTGCAGTTGATCATTTGCGGACACGCAGAGAGCGGCGCAAATGTTGACTGTTTATATTTAGTGCTGTGTTTACGCCTTTTCGTGTTTTGTGTTGGCGATTTTGCTGTTTAAAATGGCCCCGAGCCTAGCACTGAAGTGCCGCTAGCGTCCTAAGCTCAGAAGGCTGCGATGCGCCTTATGGGGGAGATGCAAGAGTTAGGTGAGCTGCTTTCCCCCGCGAGCTCCAGTGGGTTTAATGTTCATGAATCCACGCTATATATTAAATAAGATGTCTTTGAACATAAGTATGTTAAGGCAAGGTTATGTATTTATTGGTTGACCAGAAGGCCAGAGAGCAGTGAGTGGTTCTGTATTCTCTAAGCCAGTATTCACAGCGGCTTGGTAGATCAACACTCATATGAGGTCTTGTTACTGCACACACAAAAAACTGAACAGATGGTTTATTCAGGGAGGGGAGGGGGAGGAGAGGGAAGGTGGGCAGGCTTTGAAGGGCAGGTAATCAGGGAAGCTACTGCTGTGGGTACCTGGGACATAACATCTTGGGGGATGTCTGGGGTCAGAAGGCAGCCTGCCTCACAGTGACGGCAGCCAAGGAAGGGGCAGTTGGGGTGTGTACGCCCCAACCCCACAGCGGAGGACAGCTGCGGAGGGGCACTCACGGCCTGCTGGGGAGCAGACAGAGGCACTGACTGCCAAAGACCGTCCTCAGGCAAAGAGGGGCAGACGCTGGCAACTGGGGTGCCCACTACAGTGGAGGCGGGTCTGAGCGCGTGTGAGCCGCAGATGGAAGGGCGCAGGCCTGTGAACTCAGGAGCCCCCAGGAGCGGGCAGGTCACATAAGCCAGGGCAGTAGGCTGAGAGAGGCCACAGAAGCTGGGAGTCTCTCTCCCTGTCTAACAAGAACAGCTGTTTCTCAGCTGTGGCCAATTTTTGCCATGCTGGGAGATAGGAACTAGACTTGCCAAATCTCCTGATTTTTTTCAAGAAAAGTGGGAAATGCAGATATTTTTTTAAAACGTGAAATCCCAAATTTGTAAAAACTGGCAACGAATTAAAAAACTTCTAACTACACTGTTAAGGCCAAACAAAATGTGGCAGCCAGCCAACGGCAGCCCTAAGGTCTGCAGCCTCTCGGATGGAAGGTGCCCGAGATCCCAGCTGCTGGGTATGGGCCTGGAAAAAGCGTATCATGATCTCCTGCGCACGCCGAGCCTCCCGGGGTGCAGAGGGCCTAGGCGTCTGTCCCGACACCCACGTGGCGAGGCGCCCTCTTGTCTGTGCAGTGGGCTCATCTTGCTCTCCTGCCTTGAGGCTTCTGAAAGACCTAAGGATCACCATTCCCTGTGGCTAGTGGAGTTCTCCAGCCGTTTCCCGTCACTGGCATTTTTCCCCTTGTGAGAAATTAGCTGAGCCTCCTGGGCTTTTCGCCTGGGACCTGCTCATCTGCATAGTCAGCCAGCCTCCTCCGTCCTTGAGAACAGGGCTGCCCTCCCAGCCTCCCACCTGCACGCCAACCAGAGATCCTCAGAGGTGCTCGAAAGTTGAGTGGTCCTGTGTGTGGAAGCAGAGCCGAGGGAATTGGCCGCCACGTGGCATTTTCCTGCAACACACAGGGAGAGGAGAGGATGAGGACTGTGCTCCCAGGGACCGCAGAGCACCTTTCAGCCAGCAGTCAGGAGTCAGCCGGAGAAACAGATCCAGCGAGAGGCAAAAACGGAGATGCAGGATTTGTCACAGAGATGTGGCCTCACATATCTCTGCTGCAGGGGCTGGCAAGTGGTCTCTGCAAGGCTGCTGTCTTCACATCTGACGCTGAAGCTTGAAGTCAAGACAGGCAGCTAGGAAGAAAAGATAATACCAAGCAGGGGGGAAATCAAGAACAAGCTGGAACCCATAAGCATGAGCTGGAGCCCCACGCAGAGCACCGACGTCTTTGCTGTCTCTATGTGGGCAGTATGGGTATCCTGCAGAAGCCGGACCCTTTGTCATGAATCTAAACGCCGACCCCTGGCCCAGAAATCAGAGCAGAGGTGCTGAAGGAGGATTCAGGGAAAATCCTACCACTTTGGGCAGACGAGTCAGCAGATCAGTAACAACTTGCATGTCCTACACGTCTGTTTCTTCCCTTCTGTCCAAAAGTCTCCCCTGTGCCCCCCTGTGGAGAGATCGGAACAGCCCTGCCTTCACTTCTGGGGACACCTGAACGTCTGGTTTTTGACTTATGATCAAGGTGAAGGCAATGAGGTGTGTGATGCCCTGAGGTCTGAAACTCTCCTGGCAAGCCTCAGGGATCTCTTCTTTGCTGGTGGATTGCAACGGCTTTACCAGTTTTAAGCAGCCTGGCTGGCATAGCCATGGCCCCTTTCAGTGAGTTCTCCTGAAGCCAAGTTTCCTCACACAGGTCGGCAGTCCAATCCAGAGATTCGGTGCGTCTGTGTGGACAAAGGCTGGGCCCCGGCGCACAGATCCTGTGTCTCAGAGCCACACGGCTGCCCTGCGTTCTCTTTCTTTCCTTGCACCAGATCTTCTGGTTTAAATAAAAGCCTTAACATGAGGCGGGAGGAGAAGGGGACAACAGAGGATGAGATGGGTGGATGGCATCACCAACTCAATGGGCATGAGTCTGAGCAAGCTCCAGAGGTTGGTGATGGACAGGGAGGCCTGGTGTGCTGAGTCCATGGGGTCGCAGAGAGTCGGACACGACTAAGCGACTGGACTGAACTGAACGTGAGTATATTCTATGGAGTCTAGGGAATCCTTTCTGATATCTGAACTGAGGCAAACAGTGTAACCAACCTTGCTGAAAACATGCAAGAAAGATCAACCTGGGAAACGTGGGCCAGCCTAACTTACACGTGATGAGGTCACCAAAGCGTCCATGGGCCTCTTTGCTCTGTGGCCGCCATCTTGGTATAGGAAGGCTTGCTCTTGGCATTAGTAACAAGGATGGTGGACCTAGGTCTTTTTAAAGACATCATTCCACAGATGCCTGGGGAAACCAGAGCAAATGAATTCTTAGACGAAACAGACTTGTTGATTTCTTCAGACTCTCCCTTCCTGTGATTCTGCGGCTAAAAACTCTGTGGTTTCCTGCGAGCTTCCAACACTAACAGATAGAGAATGCAGAAGGTCTGTTTCCTTCTGGGAAGGACCCTCTAGAAAGAGCCAGGAAGACATAGATGAGAAAACTAGACCTGCCAAGAGGGAGTTACAACATGGCAGATTTTGGCTTCATCAGTGGGAGGACTTTATAATACTGAGAGCAAAGTGTCCAACAGCTGAAGGGATTGACTTGTGAGAAACTGAGTCCAGCTTTTTGACTTATTAGCTTTAGGCAGAGATTTAATAATATCCTTCCTTCCTTCTTCCTTCCCTCCTTTTCTTTCTCCCTTCCTTCCTTCCCCTCTTCTTTCATTCCTTCAGTGAGTCTGTACACTCAGTTATTGTCTATGAATGCAATCAGTCTGTCAACAATTATTGAACACTTATGACATTCCAAGTGCTGTGTTGGGCTCTGGAATCACAGCCCAGCAGAGAAGGTAGTTGTGGGTTATTGACTGCTTGCTGTGTGCTGGACACTGCTTGAGTTGCTAGAGTTTAGTTGCTAGGATAGAAGACAGCCTGGGACTGGTGTTGAGATTCTTTAGTTCTAAGCCGTGATTCTTAAGTGAACTCCCCTATTTGTGAGTTCCGTCTGCTTGGCTCTACCAGCCGTGATCTCTTGACTCAAAGGACCCACACAGCTTCTGTTGCCACTAAGATTGTTTTTGTTTGGCTGGGTCCAGGAACCTGGGATGTTCTGGGCTGTGACCTCATTGTTTATTATCATTTTTTTAAAGCTTCTCTCTCCCTTCTGTAGGCTGGATCAGAGCCGGAGACAGCAGGGTGGCTATGTGAAATAAACTCCAGGCAGCATTACTGTCATCTTGAACACCCAAACAATGGGTCACACGCCTGTAGCTCATGTCTTCTTGGCATCTTGGCTGAGCCTCAGCTTTTCCATTTTTATCTGCCATTTGAGATAGGAAGGCATTGGAAACAGCTGATCTGTGAACATCTACAATGTAAAATCCATGCAGAGAGAGAGGAGACAGATTTATGAGCAGTCCAATCTTAGCCCTTGGGAAAAGACTAGAAAATACATTTAGTCTGACATTTAAAAATCTGATATGATCCAGATGCCATCAGTTTAGCACCCAACTCTCCCCAGACACTATCCAAGACCTGGCAGGGGATGGTGGTCCATGGTAGGACATGTGGGTGGAGGAAGACCATAGGGACAACCGTCCCTCAGATGGCAGCTGGATTTCACCCCTTGGACGTGCCTTGCACTGAGTCCCAATTTACAGAGGGTGAGACTGTCTCTAAAGGAGGCTTTAGCAAATATGAGACGATCCTCGAGAGAGCGTGTGTGTGTACAAAGCTCTTGACAGAAATGTTCTGCTAATATGCAAGAATGGGGCAGGCAGAAATGTAGGTCTTGGCTGCCAATAGAGAGAAGGCAGGGCTGGATTCCCAAACAGAGGATTCTCATTGCCTGTGGGACTTTCCGTTAGGACTCGTGTTCCTTTATGTGTTCAGAAGGCTGTTCATCCAGATGGGGCATAGATGCCTTGGGCAACTCTGCAATGCTTGGAGGATGAACGTCATTGTGAATGTCCCTTGAATGAATGCATTGAGGAGGTTGGAAAGGGCTTGGAGGAAGTCTCTGAAAGTTGTCTTAAGTTAGAACTAATTTTTTTAGTATTTCATTTTGTTTAATGTTTATTGAAGTATGATTGATTTAAAATTGTGTTAGTTTCAGATGTACATCAAAGCTCTTCAATTATACATATATATGTAAATGGATATATTCCTTTTTCACATTCACTTCTGTTATAGGTGGTTGTAAAACATTGAGTATAGTTCCCTGTGCCATACCGTAGTCCTTTTTGATCATCTATTTTATATATACCAGCGTGTATATTTTGATCTCAAACCCCTAATTTATCCCTCCCTTGCCCCTTAGAACTGAATTCAGTGTGCCTGGTTCTCGGTTGGCCGCAGGTGTGGTGGAGATTGAATTGTAATCCAAAGTCTGCGGCTTATCCTCTGTGTGAACCTGGACAAATTTCTATGTGTTCATGGAAGGAAGGGGTGGGTTAAACATTCCCCAGAGATTTTTTAGCGTTAAGAGTCTATGATGGAAACTGGACATGCATTATAAAATGCAGGTTCTGCCTGAGCCATTCACACAGAATCTCCCAATGGTCACACAGCTGGAAGAAAGTGAAGAAATCTTGGATATCCTACCCAGCCTCCCTGCTTTCTGAGCAAAAGCATTTCTGAAATGACCAACTTTCGAGAATATACAAATATAACCCCACTGAGAACCAAGTCATCAGCCACAAAGAGCTTAACTTCAGGTGTTTAAGGCTTCCCTGCATTCCTGTTAAAAAGGCTGTGCTCTTGGCTCAAAATATTTCTGTAAGTTTTAAATGACATTTGCATATTATTGCAAAAGGCCCTTTCAGCAACTAAGTAAATAAATTAATTATAACAACTGACTCTGGTAGGACTCCAACCCAGCAATGACATCACTCCTAGAGAGCACAGGGTTAAGCTTGTCAACCAATCAAGATAACTGTGCTCTTGACTGAGAAGGATAAAGATGCTGCTGAAGGCAAGACTGGGAGCTGACTGTGGCTCAGATCATGAACTCCTGATTGCCAAATTCAGACTTAAATTGAAGAAAGTGGGCAACACCACTAGACCATTCAGATATGACCTAAATCAAATCCCTTATGATTATACAGTGGAAGTGAGAAATAGATTTAAGGGTCTAGATCTGATAGATAGAGTGCCTGAT
>SJXQ01000926.1:0-53395 GCA_006408695.1 Aepyceros melampus | reverse complement strand
ACTAAGGTCCGTCTAGTCAAGGCTATGGTTTTTCCAGTGGTCATGTATGGATGTGAGAAGTGGACTGTGAAGAAGGCTGAGCGCCGAAGATTTGATGCTTTTGAACTGTGGTGTTGGAGAAGACTCTTGAGAGTCCCTTGGACTGCAAGGAGATCCATCCAGTCCATTCTGAAGGAGATCAGCCCTGGGATTTCTTTGGAAGGAATGATGCTAAAGCTGAAACTCCAGTACTTTGGCCACCTCAGGCGAAGATTTGACTCACTGGAAAAGACCCTGATGCTGGGAGGGATTGGGGGCAGGAGAAGGGGACGACCGAGGATGAGATGGCTGGATGGCATCACGGACTCAATGGACGTGAGTCTGAGTGAACTCCGGGAGTTGGTGATGGACAGGGAGGCCTGGCGTGCTGCGATTCATGGGGTCGCAAAGATCTGACAAGACTGAGCGACTGAGTGACTGAACTGAATTGAACTGAATGCTTAATATATTTGGAAATGAGTGAATTAAAACAGTTAAAAATTGATAGAATATTCCTAATTTTTAATTTTAAAAAATGTAAAACGAAAATAATAAAAGTATGTATACAAATAGAATGATTGTATATGCAAAGAGAAGGTTGTACAGCATGGTATTCACAGTAGCCTGGTGAGTGAAATTGTAGAGGATTCTCATTTCCTTTTTGCTTTTTAATAAACTTAATTTTTGAGTAGTTTTAGATTTACAGAAAATTTTCAAACGATAGTACAGAGAATTCCCATAAACCCCACTCTCGGTTTGCCTCATTATCAACATCTCACATTAAGATGGTACATTTGTTAGAACTAATGAACCGGTATTGATAGATTCTTATTAACTAAAGTCCATACTTTATTCAGATTTTCTTACTCTTTTACTGAATGTTCTTTTTTGCTCCAGGATCGCATCCAGCACATCACATTGCATTCAGTCATCCTGTCTCCTCGGGCTCCTCTTGGCTGAGACAGTTTCTCAGACTGTCCTTGTTTTTGGTGACCTTGACAGTTTCAAGGTAGACTGATCAGATACATAGAAGAATGCCCCTTGATGGGTCTTTGTATCACGTTTTTCTCATGATTAGACTGAGGCTATGGATTTTGTGGAGGAAGATCTCAGTGGTCCAGAGCCATTTTCATCACACTTTATCACGGGCACATACTGTCAAGCTGACTCACCACTGTTGATGCTGACCTTGATCACCCGACTGGGGTTGTGTTTGTCAGGTTTCTCCACCATAAATGCAGTTGTACCCCCACTTTCTATACTATACTCTTTTGTCTACTGTTCCATATACTGTGAAGTTTTCTGCTTTCAATGAACATATCAGTAATTACTTTGATAATCAGGGAGAAAAATATATTTTTGTTTTGGAAAAAAATTGGCAAAGTCTCATCAAACTTTCATCCTTTCTCTGTATCTTGTTATGGCTTAATTTTAACTGTTGTTCACAGCTCCTCCAGAAGACCCTGCAGGGAGTAGTCTGGTCACAGCCTCAGTTCCTCCTGAGTATGACCCTGACCTTGACCCTGGCTGATCACCTCATGGAGAGTGTATCGTGCAATGTAACTTCTGATGATGCCAAGTGAGCAGCCCCATAAATCAACCAGGAACCTTGCCCTCACTGTAAAATTAAAGGAGACTTTCAGCTGTACTTTCTCTTTGCTGCCCAAGGTAAACAGGGCGTAAATCTTGCTGAAGGAGAAGTTCTTATCCAGCCACCTGAAAACATGCCAGTAGCTTGGAGGACAACCTGCTTCTCAACTCTGTCCTTTGAGAACATGCATTCCCTGCCCCAGGCCAGGTATATTGTGTTCAATTTTCAGTGGGATAAATGAGTGAATTGTAGCAGTTTCTTCCCTCCTCTCATCCCTGGCTTTTTGTCAAAGAAGCAAACGAGAGTGATGCATGAAAATGAGACAGGTTTTCCTATGGTACCAGTTTCCTGGCCACCTGCAGCAACCACGCTGTCCTGAAATTTACTGTTCTCGTTTTTTGTTTGTTTGTTTTGTGAAGGAAACAGTTCTCCAGAGTGAGTCTGAGAGCAGGTGGCTAATTTCTGTGCTTTAAAAGGAGCCTGATACGAAAGGCAAGGTTCAGAAAGGACACTGTTGGGGCTGGATTCCTCAGGATGGATGACCAGTGGACTGAGCTTTGCTTATTTAACACCTAAAAGAGAAGAAAAGAGTCTTCAGTCATACCTTGTCCTGGCCTGTCTTCCTGGATGAGGTAGCGTTTCTTTGGGAATATGGAAAATTCTCAGCAAATTTCACAGCTCTGGGTGGTTGCTGTCTTCTCACGGAGAGGTTCTCAACCTTGGCACTACTGACACTGTGGACAGAATACTTCTTTGTTGTAGATGACTGTCCTGTGCATTTAGGATCTAGCAGCATCCTTGGTTGCCACCCACAAGAGGAGAGTAGCACCATTCTCCCAAGTCGTGACAAACAAAAATGTCTTCAACATGGCCAAATGTCCCCTGAGGGGAAATCACCCTCCACAAAGAACCGCTGTTGTAAAGGGCTGGGTATCTGTCTGGGGCCTGTACAGTGGAATGCATTTACGCCTCTTGGTTATGCTTGTGTTTCTGCTTGAGGACTAGGAGATACAGGTACTTCCTGCCTATAGAGCAAACGACTTGCTAACCGTTAGCTGCAGAAAGTGCAAGTGTTTGAAACCAGGAAGGTAATCCCCATCATGGTTCCTCTTCCAGTTAGCTACTGCCATGTAACAAAGCACCCTAACCTTAGTGCAATAAAACAGCAACCATTTCTGGATGCTATGGTCTTTAGGAGGGGACTTTTTGTCCCTGCTCTTGATGTGTGGGGCCTTCGGCAGGAAGATTCAAAGGCTATGGGGGGCTTGACACCTGGGACCTAGAATCATCCAAGGCTGTCTTCACTCACGTGATTTTTAGTTGATGCTGGCTGTCATCTGGAACTAAGCTGGAACTGTAGCCAGTTTATGTACTTGTGACCTCTCCATGTGATCTGGGTTTCCTTATAACATGGCGGCCTCAGGGCACTCAGATACTTATATGGTGTCTTGGGGTTCCAAAAGTGACTATCAAAAGCAGAGCAGGGGGAAACTGTCTTGCCTTTTATGACCAGGCTTTGGAACTCACATGCAGCAGCTTCCACTATGATCAGAAGCACTCCCAGATGGCAGGTGTGCCAAAGTCACATTGTATGAAAAGCATATGGGCGGGGTATATTATTATAGCTATCTGCCCAAGTTCCCTCCCTGACTTTATCTTCCTAAAAGAGGGTGTTTCCCTCACCCCATCCCATAGACCCTGACTCCTGACTCTCTTCTCTCCCTTGGGCCCTGACTCTTTTCTCTTAGGCTTTCTCTTCTCTTTTATTTCATCATAGAGGTTCCCCTATAACCAAAGAGATTAAGTTGAAATTACCCTCCAGATCAGCTAGAAAGGATAATATTGGGGTTTTGTTTGGTTTATTTCCTCTCAATATCTCCAGTGGTTTGAGAACCTTTTGATTCTCGATTCTAGAGGTCTTAAGAATAGCTAACTCCATTTCACCTTGAAAAAGCTCATTTTAAGGCAAAAGCCACAGCACTGGTTACTATGAGTTTAGCTCGATAAAGAATTATGAGACTGGTGTACTTGAAATAAGATTTCACACCAATCTTTGCATTTAAGAGACTGTTCTAAAGAGTGAATTTATGTCTTCCAGAGTCCAGCAATGCACAGTGCACACGCTGGGTTCTTAGTGTTTGCTGAATAACTGTTTCTGACCTTGGTGACCAGGCATTTTATTATGTTTAGTATTGTCTATATCAGAGGTTTGTGATATTTTCCTTAGGCCTATAAGATCTAGACAAAAGAGAAACAGAATATAAAGTTTTACTTTTCTTTAATCCTCATGCAAATCCTAGCTGCACTGAGTAAATCACATAATTATTCTGAAATAATATAACTTGAAAGAGTTTCTCAGCTGTGCTGTGCTTGGTCACTTAGTCATGTTCGACCCTTTGAGACCCCATGGACTATAGCTCACCAGGCTCCTCTGCTTGTGGGATTCCCCAGGCCAGAAAACAGGAGTGGGTAACCATTCCCTTCTCCAGGGGATCTTTGTGACCCAGGAATTGAACCCAGGTCTCCTGCATTGCAGGTGGATTCTTTACCATCCGAGTGGCCAGGTGGCCATAGCTAAATTTTTGCCTATGGTAGTTTTGAGCTGATGCTACAAAGAGTCTGGCACTGCTGATGCACATGCAGCCCGTTGTTTGTTCCTGGCTGAGGACTCCCTGGTTTGATCGTTCAACTGTCCTTTATTGACTGCTGTGTGCTTAGACTCATTCTAAGTGGTAGACATGGGTCGCTATCCAAAAGAAGCAGACATCAAGTCTTAGGGCTGCTTTTAGCTTTGTTTATCTGCTATCTTTATTTATAGTTGGTTAAGATTAGCATTACTTTACTAGCGTGTGAGATGAGTGCAATTGTGTGGTAGTTTGAGCATTCTTTTGCATTGCCTTTCTTTGGGATTGGAATAAAAACTGAACTTTTCTAGTCCTGTGGCCACTGCTGAGTTTTCCAAATTTGCTGGCATATTGAGTGCAGCACTTTCACAGCATCATTTTTCAGGATTTGAAATAGCTCCACTGGAATCCCATCACCTCCACTAGCTTTGTTGATGCTTTCTAAGGCCCACTTGACTTCACATTCCAGGATGTCTGGCTCTAGGTGAGTGATCACACCATCATGATTATCTTGGTCATGAAGATCTTTTTTGTATAGCTCTTCTGTGTATTCTTGCCACTTCTTCCTGCTTCTCTTAGGTCCATACCATTTCTGTCCTTTATCAGCCCATCTTTGCATGAAATGTTCCCTTCGTGTCTCTAATTTTCTTGAAGAGATCTCTAGCCTTTCCCACTCTGTTGTTTTCCTCTATTTCTTTGCATTGATCACTGAGGAAGGCTTTCTTATCTCTTCTTGCTATTCTTTGGAACTCTGCATTCACACACTAGTAAAGTAATGCTCAAAATTCTCCAAGCCAGGCTTCAGCAATACATGAACCGTGAACTTCCTGATGTACAAGCTGGTTTTAGAAAAGGCAGAGGAACCAGAGATCAAATTGCCAACATCCGCTGGATCATGGAAAAAGCAAGAGAGTTCCAGACAAACATCTCTTTATGCTTTATTGACTATGCCAAAGCCTTTGACTATGTGGATCACAAGAAACTGTGGAAAATTCTGAAAGAGATGGGAATACCACACCACCTGACCTGCCTCTTGAGAAACTGGTATGCAGGTCAAGAAGCAACAGTTAGAACTGGACATGGAACAACAGACTGGTTCCAAATAGGAAAAGGAGTACGTCAAGGCTGTATATTGTCCCCCTGCTTATTTAACTTATATGCAGAGTACATCATGAGAAATGCTGGACTGGAAGAAGCACAAGCTGGAATCAAGATTGCTGGGAGAAATATCAATAACTTCAGATATGCAGATGACACCACCCTTATGGCAAAAAGTGAAGAGGAACTAAAAAGCTTCTTGATGAAAGTGAAAGAGGAGAGTGAAAAAGTTGGCTTCAAGCTCAACATTCAGAAAATTAAGATCATGGCATCTGGTCCCATCACTTCATGGGAAATAGATGGGGAAACAATGCAAACAGTGTCAGACTTTATTTTTGGGGGCTCCAAAATCACTGCAGATGGTGACTGAAGCCATGAAATTAAAAGACGCTTACTCCTTGGAAGAAAAGTTATGACCAACCTAGATAGCATATTCAAAAGCAGAGACATTACTTTGCCAACAAGGTCCATCTAGTCAAGGCTATGGTTTTTCCAGTAGTCATGTATGTATGTGAGAGTTGGACTGTGAAGAAAGATGAGTACCAAGGAATTGATGCTTTTGAACTGTGGTGTTGGAGAAGACTCTTGAGAGTCCCTTGGACTGGGAGATCAGGATTTCTTTGGAAGGAATGATGCTGAAGCTGAAACTCCAGTACTTTGGCCACCTCATGTGAAGAGTTGACTCATTGGAAAAGGCTCTGATGATGGGAGGGATTGGGGACAGGAGGAGAAGGGGACGACAGAGGATGAGATGGCTGGATGGCATCACTGACTCGATGGATGTGAGTCTGAGTGAAGTCTGGGTGTTGGTGATGGACAGGGAGGCCTGGTGTGCTGCAATTCATGGGGTCACAAAGAGTCAGACTTGACTGAGCGACTGAACTGAACTGAAATGAAGATTAGCATATTATTCCTTCTCCAGCCTCCTCTATTCTCATTCTTTGCCTTGCCTGGTTTATCAGTTTGCTATATTTTTGGTAATCCTATATAACAAGCCACCTCACTTCTTATTGGCTTACAAAAGTAAGCATTTACCATTATCTGGAGTTTGGCTGATTTAAGCTGAGTTCAGTTAAGATAGGGTTCAAGTTTGCTTTACACACATCTCATGGCTGGGCCTGAAGCTAGCTAAGACATATTCTCATGACACAGGCAAGAGCACGGAATACAAATATCACTCTGCAAGTGTATTTACGCCTTTGCTCATATCATGTCTACTAACTTGTGTGTATGTGTGCTAAGTTGCTTCACTCACATCCAGCTCTGTGACCCTGTGGACTGTAACCTACCAGGCTCCTCTGTCCATGGGATTCTCCAGGCAAGAATACTGGAGTGGATTGCCATGCCCTCCTCCAGGGGATCTTCCTGACCCAGGGATTCAATCTTTATGTCTCCTACATTGGCAGGTGGGTTCTTTATCACTAGTACCACCTGGGAAGCCTGTCTACTAACTTACCAGTGACCAAAAGAAGTCATATTCTCAGCCCAAAGTCAAGTTGCATACCAGTAGACTCCTCCCAGGAGACAGGGGAAAGTGCTTGAATATTTATTAAGCAGTAACCCACTCCAGTGTTCTTGCCTAGAGAATCCCAGGGACGGCGGAGCCTGGTGGGCTGCCATCTATGGCGTCGCACAGAGTCAGACACGACTGAAGCGACTTAGCAGCAGCAGCAGCAATCTAATCTAGCACACCCAGTGGTTCTTCTACAAAAGCCATGCTCTTTCTGGCCTCTGGACCTTAAGCCATCCCCTGGACCTGAATTTACTAACTTACCAGTGACCAAAAGAAGTCATATTCTCAGCCCAAAGTCAAGTTGCATACCAGTAGACTCCTCCCAGGAGACAGGGGAAAGTGCTTGAATATTTATTAAGCAGTAACCCACTCCAGTGTTCTTGCCTGGAGAATCCCAGGGACGGCGGAGCCTGGTGGGCTGCCATCTATGGCGTCGCACAGAGTCAGACACGACTGAAGCGACTTAGCAGCAGCAGCAGCAATCTAATCTAGCACACCCAGTGGTTCTTCTACAAGAGCCATGCTCTTTCTGGCCTCTGGACCTTAAGCCATCCCCTGGACCTGAATACTCTTCCATTGGTGGTCTAGATATCTGATTCCCTGACTCATCTTTTGAGATTCTAGGCTGGAGCCACCTCCTCTAGGACACCTTCCCTGGACTCTTCTCCAGGTTCCCATAACATCCTGCATGTTCTGAACCAAGTGGATGTATCTGTTGGTCTCTGTCACCCTCACCATGCCATTCATGAGTGTCAAACCACATCTGAGTCACCATTCTTTCCCCAGCATACAGTGCAGACTCAGAAGTTGTTCCTGTTTTTTGTTTGTTCTTAAATTTTATGTATTTATTCATTTCTTTCTTTCTTTCTGACTGTGTTGGGTCTTCGCTGATGCAAGGGCCTTTTCTCTAGTTGTGGAGAGTCAGGGCTACTTTTCATTGTGGTTCTCAGGCTTCTCATTGCAGTGGCTTCTCTCGTTGAGGAGCATGGGCTCTAGAGCACACAGGCCTCAGTAGTTGTGGCACGTGGGCTCAGTAGTTGCAGCTCCTGTGCTCTAGATACAGGCTCAGTAGTTGTGGACACGGGCTTTGTTGCTCCATGGCATGTGGGATCTTCCCGAACCAGGGATTGAACCCATGTCTTCTACATTGGCAGACTGATCCTTTACTACTGAGGCACCAGGGAAGCCAAAGCTCAGGATTTAAAAAGAAAAGGCACATTGTGCTGTGGCATTGGGTGAAGGGTTGTGATCTTTCTATACTGACCACTCTCGGGAAGAAGCACAGATAGAACTGCGGTTTCAACATTTCCAAGGGGGAGGACCATTTGGAGTGAACTATCCAAGCTATCTGAGCACATCTAACTGTGTCCAACAAATGCCATCTGCTTTGGAGGCATGTGGAAACTGGAAATCAGTGTAGATTGTGTGGCTTAGGTTCTGTTCTGGAGGGCATTCAATCCTCACTTGCATGTTTTGAATGTTGTTCTTCCTATCCTGACTTAGATGGGGAGCAAGTCTGATTAGCTGCAAGTTTGCTCCCCAAGGAGTAGGCTTGGAGAATTCAAGGCCAAGAGGCATTGGGTAGATACAGGCTGTTTTATGCAGGATCGGTCATCAATTTGCCATTGATGTTCCTGTGTTGATTTTTTTGGTAAAGGTTGTGGGGCTGGGAATGTGGAGCAGAAGGCTGTGCATGTGGTTAAAGGCAGTAACATATGTGACCACCGCTCATCTCTGTTTGGAATTTTCCAGAAGCAGTAAGGAGGGTGAAGGGGACAGACTTACAGGCTTTCAACCCTCTTCAACTTCTTCAGAATGAGGTTGGAAATGGGAATTTCTATGTTTCCCAAGTGGTGCTTTAAAGTCACAGCTGTTCTTCATTTAAAGAAATCCAAAGTCTTTCACTGTGAATGATCAATTTGAAGGTAACTCAATTATCTGCATTTGCCGGTTCAATATGGTGCTCTTAGATATAATAACCCATCATCTCAGCTTTCTGAAACAACGCATGGCTTCCCAGGCTGAGTCTTCATCCAAAGAAGTGAGTGGAGACATTCAAAAGCCTCTTCCAAATCAATATGCAGAATATGAGTGATCAGAGGGAATGACAGAGCCCCAAACCCTGCCACCTCTTCTTATGTCATTTTTCATCCTCCTAGGCATGCAAATGTTCAGATGAGTCTCACCATCTCAACAGTGTTTCTTCCATGCCAGTTGAATTGCCATGAAATTCATCAGACAGATATTACATTGTTTTTTCAAGTTTGTAATTTCTTAGTAACCATGTCCATGCAGCTACCCTGCATATAATGGCCCAAACAAGTTCTTCTGGGTATTCTTATTTAGCAACAGGCCTCAGGGAGCTATTCTAAGAACATAAGGGATATAGGTACAGGGCCTGTCTGGCACCTTCATCTCATTTTCAGTGACCACCCTGTTCATTTTCCTATTCAACTCATTCTGTATCCACAGCCCTGGGCTGTGCTTTACCTGCCCACCTTCCCAGTTCTGCCCATTCAGATCTTCTGGGCAGCATCCCCTGCTAGTCCAAGCGCATTGCACAGAGAAGTTATTCAGAAAACATGTAGGATTGTATTATGAGAATTAAGTACATTTAGGAACAAAAGTCCAATATGCAAAAACTCTGAACTGAGCCATTTTCAATCCTATTTATCTAAAATTGTGGTTGAAAACTCTTTGAATCTGTTTGTGTAGTCAGCCTTTCACTTTCTGTAATGACTCTCAGCCACTGACTTTATCCTCCAGCATTTTACGGTACTCACCAGCAAAAAGTGAGATAATGACAACCTTCATTGTGGCTGTGAGGGTTATGGGTAATAGATAGAGAGTGAAATGCATGCGACCCTCATTATGTGATCTGGAATCTGAAATAAAGGTTAGAATTATCCATCTACCAATCTATCTCTATCAATCCACTGAACCTGCCTCAGCTAATATCAGACTTCCCTGTACTAATCCCTAGGTTATCATATTTTTATTTTCTTCTAATACATAAATAGTGAACACTGAAAGAATATCTTTTCTAACATTTTTTTAATAACTTTTCCCTCCTGAGAAAGATTTCACAGCTCTACCAAAGTTTTGCTTTATTTTCTTTCAAGGGGCCCAGATTCTGTTTTCTTCTGCACACATTTTGAACAGAGTCATTTTCTTGATGCTTTTCTCACAACGTACCCTTGAGTAAAATGTGTTACTTGAAGTCTCCTAATAGACCAAAAAACAAAACAAAACAAAATCTAAAATAAACACACAAAAATATTTTGCTATTGAACTTGTCCTTGTTAAACAAGAGAGATTGAATCATTACAATAACATGAAATCTGAATGAGTTGGAGATCCCAGGCAGGTTTAGCTTAATCCTGAGTCCACTGTGGCTTTGTTCAATAGACATTTACAGGATGGTACCACAGAGTCTACCGTATTGGTGAGCTGCACTTTTCTGCTGTTCTGAATAAGAGAGTAAACAAAGGTGAGTCACTTGTGAAGCAAACATCTGATTAATCACTAAAACACAGACTACAGTGCTTCTTTATTGCCTCTCTGTATAGATAAGATTTCCATGAATCATTTCTTCTCTCAAAGCAAGAGAGAGTTAGCAGTCATAGCAAATATACTTTTATGATCTCCAGGTAATGCTTCCTTCAATCTGCCTCTCAGCAATCGTTATTAAAAGGGTCAGTGGTGTGTGCTTATTTTCATATGAGTTTTTATCAAATGCTCATAGACCTACTTGCATATCTACTAAGATGCTCTCTCCTGAATTGCTTCTTCACGGAAAAATAGCATAGAGATGGAACCTTTGGAGAATTTATATGTAGAATCTCTTCATTGCACTTGATGGAGAAAACAATATTAGATTTTGACCCAAGAGCCCAGCCCCATCAACTAATTCTGGCAGCACAAAGAGGTGGGCTGAGAAGGATCTGATGCTTAATACTGACTCAGTATAGAGTCAATACTGCAATGAACTGGGATTGACTATCACTTGGTTGAAAATTTTCACTTATGAGCAAAATTTGCACCTACTACAATTCTCACATCATACTGTTTCACTGTTTTAAATGTTAAACACAAAGAAAAAGTTGTTCAACAAGTTGTCTCATGGAAGATAGAATTGAAGTAATTAAAATTATCCTCCATCTTTACAATCACTGGGCTATTGTTGCTGGCTTTGTTTGTTTTTAATCTTTCACGTTTATGTAGGACTGTAGAGTAACTCTGGACTTGAGGGGTGCTCACTGCTCTATCCAAGTATGGACTGTTCTGTATCACTTAGAGGGCTTCCCAGGTATCTCAGTGGTAAAGAATCCACCTGCCAATGCAGGAGACCAGTTCGATCCCTGAGCCAAGAAGATCCCCTGGAGAAGGAAATGACAATCCACTCTAGTATTCTTTCCTGGGAAATCCGATGAACAGAGAAGCCTGTGGGCTACAGTCCATGGGGTTAAAAGGACTAGCCATGACTGAGCAACTGAGCACGCATGTCACTGGGTAGAAAGAGAGAGTCAGGGCGTAGGGATTGGGTATTGGGTCTGTCTCTTAGACTTGCAAACATAGCCAGTTGTGGTCAAGTTCTCAAGCTTTGGCCCCTGGAAAAGTTCCTCTTGAAATGGTTGTAACCAAGATGAGATGTGACTGTAATTCTATGGCTGCAAACTCTCAGATAGAAACTAATTCGTTCAGTCTTATCCCACTTGGCCTGGACAGGCTGAACTTCTGAATGAAATGAACCCTGGTGCCCCAAACCAAGTTTTTTAACTTTTAAAATTAAATCTAAATCCATTTCAAGTTATAAGGGCACTGCCTTTCTCTGACCGCCTTTGTATGCATGCCCCCACTCAGGGTCAGTCAGTGAAGACTGTCTTACTTGCCTTGCATTTTCACTGTTCTGTGTCTGGGTCCCTGTCAGCCAGGGCACTTTTCCTGCCAACCAGGCTTCAGCACCACTCTGCTCTCAAGAAAGGATGCACTGTTAGTCTTTACATCTCAGCTTGAGTTTCACTGTTTTTCTTTCTCTCAGAAAATAAAGTGTGAAATTTCTGTA
This sequence comes from Aepyceros melampus, assembly GCA_006408695.1. Classification (NCBI taxonomy): domain Eukaryota; kingdom Metazoa; phylum Chordata; class Mammalia; order Artiodactyla; family Bovidae; genus Aepyceros; species Aepyceros melampus. Next base: position 41,486 of record SJXQ01000926.1, on the reverse strand, counting down.
AGGAATGAAAGACCCTTACTACAGGAAGGGCACCCATGTACTCTTGCTAGCTTTCCTTCCATGGCTGTGTTTCTCTCTCTAGCAAGACTCTAAAGATACATAGGTTTGGGGGAATGAGCAGCCACGCATATCCCCATCTATCACTCTGCACCGCTGGCTGGCTTGCAAACAGAGGGCAAGCATTCTGCATACCAGGATCTCTCTCCAAACCTTTCTCTGATTCTCCCCCGCCTCTCACTTTCCTGACATCTCTCATAAGACTGAGGGGTTCATTTCGATGACAGTTTTTGAAACTTTGCCAGAATTATGGGAAGGAGAGCCAAGAGTCAGGCAGTGGCTGAGGGCTAATGAACCTCTTTCTGCACACAGGCACCCTGCCATTCCCGGGGGGAAAATGAGCTGGCTGCAGCGGCAAGCGAGGTCCTCCCTCTGGCTTGGTGGCAGCTAAAGAGAAAAGATAATAACTTTGGAAAGCTGAAAGGAGCACATCCAAGAAAAGCAGGTCTTTTTAAAATGATGCCAAGGACACTCACATTAATCTCGGAAGGTAATAAAAGGTAGAGAAGTGTCACTCATATAAAACGAATTTGCAGGAACTTCCCCCGCCATCCAGTGGTTAAGACACAGCACTTCCACTGTAGGGGGTGTTGACCCTTGGTTGGGGACTAAGATCTCCCATAGCTAGCTACAGATTTCCACCTTCAACACAAAGCTTTGGGTTTCTGAAAGTCTGGTGGTGAGGGACCAGATCTCATACAGAAAATAGCATTCACGGTAGGGATGGAATAACTTGTGAGAGCCCTTCTTGTGTTATAAGTTTCCAAAAGTAAAACACTGAAGGACACATTAAGTAATGAGTGTATAAGTGACATAGTGCCATCTCAAAGTCTTAACAGTGGGTGCTCTGTATGATTCTGTTTCGTTTACTCATTTACTGCTTGCTTGCTAGCAACTTCTTGGGTTCTCTCATCCCAGATGTTTTCATAAGATGCTTTTAAGTTCATGTTAGCCTTCTGCAAGTGGTATGTACAGAATGAGGCACTTATTTTGGTTTCTTTCTTCATCTAATCTGAAAGTCTGGTGGTGAGGGACCAGATCTCATACAGAAAATAGCATTCACGGTAGGGATGGAATAACTTGTGAGAGCCCCTCTTGTGTTATAAGTTTCCAAAAGTAAAACACTGAAGGACACATTAAGTAATGAGTGTATAAGTGACACAGTGCCATCTCAAAGTCTTAACAGTGGGTGCTCTGTATGATTCTGTTTCATTTACTCATTTACTGCTTGCTTGCTAACAACTTCTTGGGTTCTCTCATCCCAGATGTTTTCAAAAGATGCTTTTAAGTTCATGTTAGCCTTCTGCAAGTGGTATGTACAGAATGAGGCACTTATTTTGGTTTCTTCCTTCATCTAAGTAATCCATGACTTTTTACCTTAGACTCCGGGTTACTGAAGCCTGGGGCTCCCGATTGTTCTAAAGAATGAGTGATTTGCTGTTCAAGATGGAAAAAATCATTGAGTAAAGTTATCATAAGGCTGATTAGGTGTTTGACAAACCCTGAACCCATTAACTAATCCCTACCCACCTTCTCCTGCCAACACTTGAGCAGTTTANATAGCCTTGACTAGACGGACCTTTGTTGGCAAAGTAATGTTTCTGCTTTTGAATATACTATCTAGGTTGGTCATAACTTTCCTTCCAAGGAGTAAGCATCTTTTAATTCTATGGCTGCAGTCACCATCTGCAGTGATTTTGGAGCCCCCCAAAAATAAAGTCTGACACTGTTTCCACTGTCTCCCCATCTATTTGTCATGAAGTGATGGGACCAGATACCATGATCTTCGTTTTCTGAATGTTGAGCTTTAAGCCAACTTTTTCACTCTCCACTTTCACTTTCATCAAGAGGCTTTTTAGTTCCTCTTCACTTTCTGCCATAAGGCTGGTGTCGTCTGCATATCTGAGGGTATTGATATTTCTCCCAGCAACCTTGATTCCAGCTTGTGTTTCTTCCAGTCCAGCATTTCTCATGATGTACTCTACGTAGAAGTTAAATAAGCAGAGTGACAATATACAGCCTTGACATACTCCTTTTCCTATTTGGAACCAGTCTGTTGTTCCATGTCCAGTTCTAACTGTTGCTTCCTGACCTGCATACAGATTTCTCAAGAGGCAGGTCAGGTGGCCTGGTATTCCCATCTCTTTTAGAATTTTCCACAGTTTCTTGTGATCCACACAGTCAAAGGCTTTGGCATAGTCAATAAAGTAGAAATAGATGTTTTTCTAGAACTCTCTTGTTTTTTCCATGATCCAGCAGATGTTGGCAATTTGATCTCTGGTTCCTCTGCCTTTTCTAAAACCAGCTTAAACATCTTAGCAAACTATAATTATAAAGGCCCAGAGAGTAAATATTCTAGACTTGGTAACTACTGTAACTACTCAGTTCTGCTCTCACAGCACAATAGTTAAATAAATAGTTTAACTAGGCAGTAGTTAAATAAATGGGCATGGATGGGTTTCAATAAAATTTTATTTGTAAAACCAAGTAGTTATCTAGATCTGGCCCACAAGCCATGGAATCTGCTCCATGATGACCTTAAAGGATCACATAATCATTGATCAACTTACTTTCAATCTCAGCTTAAACATCTTAGCAAACTATAATTATAAAGGCCCAGAGAGTAAATATTCTAGACTTGGTAACTACTGTAACTACTCAGTTCTGCTCTCACAGCACAATAGTTAAATAAATAGTTTAACTAGGCAGTAGTTAAATAAATGGGCATGGATGGGTTTCAATAAAATTTTATTTGTAAAACCAAGTAGTTATCTAGATCTGGCCCACAAGCCATGGAATCTGCTCCATGATGACCTTAAAAGATCACATAATCATTGATCAACTTACTTTCAATCAGAAAACTGATCTTTTGGTGTTTTTTTCTTAACAGGCTTCAAGTAAAAGAAATAACAAATGCAAAGGCATACAGCATGAGCTCACACATTGTATTGGGAACTATGACCAAGTTAAAATTCTTGAGCATTGATACGGTGTATATTAGGAATTGTTGTTGTTTTAGTCACTAAGTCATAGCCAACTCTTTGCGACCTCGTGGACTGTAGCCCACCATGCTCATCTGTCCATGGGATTTCCCAGGCAAGAATACTGGAGTGAGTTACAATTTCCTTCACCTGGAGATCTTCCCAACCTGGGGATCAAACCCCAGTCTTGTGCATTGGCAGGTAGATTATTTACCTCTAAGCAACCTGGGAAGCCCATATTAAAAATAAAGCTGGATTATTTAGGGAAAAAATCAGCCATCATTTTACCTGTAGTTATAAGTGTACCTGAGTTGTACACCTGAGCAAAGAAGAGAGCCAGACCTGTTCTAATCCCAATGAGTGACTTGTGAAAGTTGAGTGAATCTTACTAAATCTCAGTTTTCCTGCTTCAAAAATAAGGATAATATAGTTAAAAGAAACAATGCATGTCCTAATACTCAACAAATGATAGGTTTTAATTATAAAATCATTATTGATGTCCTTTACTAATCAAAGCCAACGGGATATCCTAAGGCTACAGTTGAATCATTTGTTGGAAAGGATAGGTGCTGGGTTCATGAAGGAGGAATGGAAAGTCCTATTGCTCCCTTCCTTGCCATTTAAGGTCTTTGGTATTTGAGGCTTTGTCCTAAGACCAACTCAATCTCTCCCTTCAATACCCCTTTCCTGAAATTCCTATAAAGAATCTCCTTACACCCCCTCCCCATCTGTCTTAGCAATTCATAAGCAACAGCACTCTGGGGACAATAACTTTATAAACAAGCACAGTGAGTGTACTTTGAGCAATGCTGCTGGGTTAGCAGCCACATTTGCATTCAGACAATGGATGTGCTAATTAAAAATGATTCCAACCCATTTGTTAAAGCCCGAAGAGATTCTCTAAGAAATATAGCAGCCATTTTTGCTCATGGCCCTGTCAACAGTGTCCTGCACTTACTCAAAGCCACTCTTTAAAACTGCATATTATTAGTTTGTTTGTTTTTTTGCTAATTGGGACCGTTATCTCTTCATTTTTTTTTTACTAATAAACAATTTATTTATTATTATTTTACTTTATAATATTGTATTGGTTTTGCCATACATCAGTTATCTCCTTCAAAGCAGAGGAGTTCATGTCTCCCCACCCAACCTCCTGGCAACCTCACCCCCACCACATCTTTTCAGGGAACTACCTCTGTCTTGAGGTTGCTAGTAATATCTGCCCTCTGTTTGCAGCTCTAATGCTTACTCAGATGCCTACAATGAAATATTAACAAATCATGATGATAAAGTATTTGCTCCAGACCAATTATGTATTTCTTTGAAATGTCTAAGTAGTAATGTGCGTGTGTGTACGCTAAATCATGTCAGACTCTTTGCGACTTTTAGCCCACCAGGCTCCTCTGTCCATGGGATTCTCCAGGCAAGAATACTGGAGTGAGTTGCCATGCCCTCCTCCAGGGGATTTTCCTGACCCAGGGATTGAACTGTCATCTCCTGTGTCTCATGCATTGGCAGGTGGGGTCTTTACAACTAGTGCCACCTGGGAAGCCCCCACTGTTAGACTAATGATACAAATGCCACACAGTGCTGTCCATCTTTGCCTGGGTTCAAGCCAACAGGCTGCCTAGTGATCCAGGGCAGAAGAACAGCCCCAGTGCTGAGTCCATATCAGACTGCAGACTCTGGGCCACAGGGTGGACCTAAGGCAGTTCTAAGGATGAGCCCACTGGAAAACGGTCAGCCTGGGCCAGCAGCCTCCTATTCATCCATCACACTTGACCACTCGGGAGTATGCTGGCTTGTTTTGAAATGGCTCCTTGTATTTGGAGAATAGCACACAGCCTTGCTATCTAGTAGAGAGGGGAAGTGGAGAGGGTGAGGCTGAAAACAGGAAAAACCATCCTGAAAATGGAGATGGATGCTCATACCTGACTGCATCCCGTCTCCAGACCATGGTGTCACCTTGGTTCCATGGATCAGGGCAGAACTTTGAGCCACAGGTGGATGCTGGACTTCCATCTGGGAGTGTTTATGTACCAGCTTTGTAAGATTACTTATCATCTGTGATTAAAGACACTTTATGCCCTTTAATTGTACAGAAACTTTGCAGCCTTTGTAGTCAATGGTACCCACCACAGTGCCATTTTGTGTCAACATGTAAACTTCACTTTCACGTCATTCTGTGTGTGAATGCCCACACATCAGCCCACCCTGCCCAGTGTTCTAGCACTTTGGATGGTGCTGTTGAGGGAAGAGGATTTCTGCCTGCTTTGCATCCTCCCTTAGTTCCCCACCATCCCCCAGCCCCTTCGGCATCTCCTGAGATTCTGTGAGGGTCCACTTTCAAAGCAGCCTGTGTTGTAGCTCCAGGTGTATCGTGTTTTAACGTGGACGGGATGCATCTGGAGTGGTTGGTAGGAATCAAGTATATAAAGTTACCCCTTTTAACTTTCTTCTGCAAGAGAGTCTTGAAGAGAGACTTTGCCTTCTCACCCACTTCCCTTTGCATGTCTTCCTCGCCATCTTCACATTTACGTTTGCTAGGCTGCACCTCAGATGGGGGGCTGCCCGCTGCACAGGTGAACTGCTCACGGGCAGATGCTCTTCAGCGTGGGTGTCCCTTCAAACCCCGCTACATGCTCAAGCCTGTGCCACACTCTGAGGTGTCTGAGGTTGTGTCCACCTGCTGCTGCTGCTAAGTCGCTTCAGTCATGTCCGACTCTGTGCAACCCCATAGACAGGGGCCCACTGTCTCTGGGATTTTCCAGGCAAGAACACTGGAGTGGGTTGCCATTTCCTTCTCCAATGCATGAAAGGGAAAAGCGAAAGTGAAGTCACTCAGTTGTGCCCGACTCTTAGTGACCCCATGGACTGCAGCCCACCACGCTCCTCCATCCATGGGATTTTCCAGGCAGGAGTACTGGAGTTGGGTGCCATTGTCTAGTCCCCACCAATTCTGGTGAGGTCCAGAGTGAATTAGGAAGGAGAGGCCGCACACCTCTCACTGTGTTATCGGAAGAACACCTAAGCTATCATGTAGGTCTGAGGTGTTTCACAGAAAGAAGGGGCTTTGCTACCCAATTGTGTGTGGACATAAGAACTACCCATCTTAGAATGGCATTTTTTATTTCAAAATGACACCTCGTATTTTCTTTCTTTAAACTTAAATATGAACCTTCACTCTCCTGAATAAGTAGTTTGACTCAAGGAATTAATCTCTTTTCACATGCTTGTTTTGATTCTTTAGGCCTCTGTCTTTGTTGATCTGTAAAATGGGCATATTAATATCAGTCACAGAAGATTGTTGTGAAGCTAAAATGAGAAAATACCCCTCCCACCCCCACCTCGAATGGTAAAGAATCTGCCTGCAGTGTAGGAGATCCAGATACGATCCCTGGGTCAGGAAGATCCCCTGGAGGAGGAAATGGCAAGCCACTCCAGTATTCTTGCCTGGGAAATCCCAGGAACTGGGGAGTCTAGTGGGCTACAGTCCATGGGGTCACAAAGAGTCAGACTGATTGACTTTCAGTTTCACACATCTCACCAGGGGTCATGGAGCACCAGTTGTGTGTTCTTCCTGCTGCTTGGATACCTCCTCCAGGAAGCCTTCCAAGGCCTCAAGCTAGGCTGGGAGCCTTGAGTATGTGGCCCTTTAGCACAGAGATTTTTATTAGTGTTGTCACTTGCCATTTCCCTAGTTGTCCCAGAATGTTCCCTTCATGTGAGGGAGGCAGGCACAGACAGGGATGCAGAGCCTGGGCAGAGAAGAGCAGCGGGAGATGCTGCTTGCAGGGGTCATAGCTCACCTGAGGCTCGATGGCCCACCTCATCTTGTCCTTTCTTCACGTGCCTTTGGAATGGGATTCTGGGAAGGGGATATTTGGGACTCAGACTGTGTTATTCAGGGCACAGAGGACTGTGGTTCAGGGACATCTAGGTACCTCATTTCCAGCTCAGCTAAGGATCACCAGGGTGCTCTAGGGGCTCAGGTTTCTCCATCTGAGCCATTAATTCCAGTGCTGAGCCAACTAGTCTTGTCAACTTAATACTGAGGAAAGTATGATGCGTTTCTGGATTGCATGGCAGAAATGCAGGCTTTCTTATGGATTCTGATAGTCCATTAGCCAATAGCGAGGGGTGAAGGATGAAGTGCCCTCGAGAGAATGGCTCTTCCTGTTACAGCATGAGCCAGGCTGATGCTGAGGGAGCCTGCTCTCACCACACCCACATGGGGCTAAGATGTCTTTGATCCTCCAGCAGACCAAGGGCAGGCTAGGGCTCTCCATGCTGTGTCAGGAGGGGCCCATCAGTGGGTCTCCTCTGCTGAGTATTCTGGGAAGCCTGGGTCCTTGGTCTCTCACAGTGTCAAAGAGACATGGCCAACCCCATACCACCTCCCCTTGGAAAAACTTTCCAGAAGTTTCCTGGCTTTAGGGAGCAGGGAGAGCTCTGGGAAGGGGCTCTGGGCTGAAAGTCCACAGCCTGGCTGGACTCTGGTCCTAGTTTGTGGCTGAATAGTTGATGACCTTGAGAGAGACTCTGGAGGATTCTTTTGAGGAGGATTTTTCAGCTATTAAAAATTGTCACCTATACAATGGTGAAAATAGCCTATCTTGCTGTAATATTAGTATTTAAAGATCATTCCCTTCATGAATATGAAAGCACTTAGAAAAGCATAAGCCAGTATCAAAAGTAAGGCATTAAGAATGCCTTTCGGCCATGGAAATGATTCGAGACTGTGGCCCTTTCTTGGATCGTGTGCTGCATATTTGAACCTCTGCACAGAGCTGGAAGCTACCCAGAAGATTATTTTAGATTAATATTATTCTAGTTCCCAACCCTGGCAGCTCTTGGGAGTTTTTTCAAAAGTACCATTCCTCTACCCCACCTCCCATCCCATCACTCCAACCCTCCAACTCTCACATTTTGATCCTATTAGTCTGGAGGTGGGATAACAGCACGAGTGGTTTTTAAATGCCACAGATGTTGTGCACCTGGAGAGGGAAAGACTGGCTTGGTTCGGCCCCTGGTTTTGGAGGTACTGATGCAGTGAATTTGGGAGCAGTGGGACCCCCGCACAGGCCTCACCAGGAGGCCAAAAAATAGAAAATACCAGCCCTCCCAGGCAGGCCAGAAACCAAACCCTCTGACATCCAGGCATCTACATCTAGCAGCAGAATCCTGTCAATCAAAGGTATCATCTTCAAGTCTGCAGTCACCCTACCACCACCCACCTCAACAACATCTGCCACGCATATTGCTCTGGGAATTAGTGCCAAAGCAAGAGATGGTGGTTTATTTGCTGGTGTTTGTGGGTAAAGCAGCCTGTTGTCCTGTTCTCACTCTGGACTCAGCTCTTCAGGGCAGGGGCTGAATGTCCTCATCTCTGCATCCGCCAGCAGAGGAAATCAAACCAGAAAAAACATTTGGTGGGTGAGTGAGAGATTAAGTGGATGAATAAAAGCATCTGAAGTGCTCAAACACGAGGTTTAAATTTAAACCTTGAACATCATATAATGAAACCATTTCCACACTCAACTAGCTCTTCTGTCCTAAATTTTAATTAAGTCAGCATAAAAATCATTTTGACAGTTAGCCAGGGATGCACTGATGCTAAACACTATGTGTACTCACATTAAGGAAGGGAAAGGAAAAAGAAATGGTGTTTTTGATTCCCTGCCTAACTCGCAATAAACCATTTATGGTGTTAATTGTTTATAATAACTTAATGGCATAATTACTCCCATGTAGATTGCCAGGAATAATGAAAACACAGAATGATCACAAATCTTCTGAATCAGGTTTAAAAAGAAGGCTAGCTTCACCTCTTATCAGTTGGGTGAGATTGGTCATCTTGCTTATTAACCTCTGACTCTCAGCAACTGCATCTCTAAATATCTATCTTGCTGAATTAGGACAGTCAAGACATAATAGGCTTACTTCTGGTTAAATTCTCCCTGTCACTTGGCCCCAACCTAATGGCAAGGGAGGCTTAGAAATGTGCAGTAAATATCTACTACCACCCTTGGGCAGTAAACCTCCATGTATATTAGTTTTCCCTCATTATGCTCCTGGGAACACATTTATAATTTAGAAAGAGGAACAGAGGATGGGAAAACCACTGATCTGGAAACAAAGGCCTTACTCCTCCTATAACCCTTCCTTTCTTTTTTCCTCCATTCCCTCATCCTTCAGAAAATATTTATCTGGCTCCTCAAGGTGCCAGGCAGGTGTAGAGAGAGTTGAAGGAAGCCTCTGCCTTCATGGCACTAATATTCTGGCAGAGAGGCTTAAGGGAGGCATGGAGCAAGAAACAGACAAAAACAAGTGAAAAACTAGAATAGGCCCATGTGTATGTATGGCCAAGTCCTGTTACCGTCTACCTGAAACTGTCACAACATTGTTAATAGGCTATTGTTGTTGTTCAGTTGCTAAGTTGGGTCCACGTCTTTTGCGACCACATGGACTGCAGCACACTGAGCTTCCCTGTCCTCCACTATCTCCTGGAGCTTGCTCAACTCACATCCATTTAGTCAGTGATGCCATCCAACCATCTCATCCTCTGTTGTCCCCTTTTCCTCTTGATCTCAATCTTTCCCAGCTTCAGTCTTTTCCAATGAGTTGGCTCTTGGCATCAGGTGGCCAAATTATTGGAGCTTCGGCTTCAGCACCAGTCCTTCTAATGAATAGTCAAAGTTAATAGGCTATACTCCAATGTAAAATAAAAAGTTTAAAGAAAATAAGTGAAAAACTGACTGACTGAGTAAATTCCACTAGTGATCAGTGCTATGATATATTACAACTGACTGATGTGATCATAAGTACCTGGAAAGAAGAGAAGTGAGGAGGTTTTTGAGAGGAGCGTGACCAAGAAATGCCTCTCAGAGGAGCTGTCATTTGAACAGAAACCCAAACATCTGACTAGTCATCCACACTAAGTCCTTCACTGGACTTAGTGAAGTGTCCAGTGGAGCTTGGCAAATACTCTCACTCTTCTCAAAAAGGAGCATAAGGAAAATAATAATAAAAAGTTTCAATTTTAATTTAAAAAGTAAAAATGATAATAAATTTTAAAGACAATAAAACTAAAAAAATTATAAATAACAATCATTTCTGGACCTAGAAATTGACCAAAGGTAAACAAAAGGTTGGGGAACTATCATGAACAAGTATATGTCAATAAGTTAAATAACTTCAGTGATGGAAAAATCTCTAAAAAGACACAAATAATTAAAATGGACTCAAAAAGAAATATAAGATCTTAATAAACCTCTAGCAAGCAAATATATTGAGGTAGTAATGAAATATCTTCCCACAAAGAAAGCCCAGGCCTAGCTGATTTCACTGGTGAATCCCATCACATATTTAAAGAAGATAACACCAGACCTTCACAAACGCTTCAGGAACTAAAGGAGGAGGAAGCACTTCTCACCTCATTTTATGGGGCCAAAGTCAGACAAAGACATAAGAAAACCACAGACCAATATCTCTCATGAACTTAAGGAAGTGTTAGTAACTCAGTGCTTTCTGACTCTTTGCAACCCCATGGACTGGAGCCCAGGCTCCTCTGTCCATGAAATTCTCCAGGCAAGAATGCTGGAATGGGTTCCCAAAACATAGATGCAAACATTCTCAAAATATGACAAACCAAATCCAGCAACACATAAAAAAGATTATACATCATGACTAAGTGGAATTTATCCCGGGAATCAAAGCTGAGTTAGTGTCCAAAAACCAAGCCAATTAATATACTACATCATCTTACTAGAACAGTAAAAAATGGCAAGGACAAAGGCCATATGATCATCTCAATAGATACAGTAAAAGCATGTGAACAAATTCAACATCCACTCAAACTAAAAACAGAGAAACTTCTCTAACCTAATGAGAATTTACAAAATATTACAACTATTATTATGTTTTATGATGAAAGACTGAAAGCTTTCACCACAAAATGGAAACAAGGTAAGAATGTCTACTCTCAACACATCTATTAATATTCAGCATTGAACTGATGCTTCTAAGTCAGTGAAATAAGACAACAATAATACAAAAGATATTAAAGACATTCAGATTGGAAAGGAAGAAGTAAAAATTGTTCCTAATCACAAACAGCATGAACCTAGATGTAGAAAATCCTAAAAATCAATAAAATTCTACTAGAACTAATGATTGAGTTTGGCAAGTCACAGATACAAGATCAATATTAAAAAATCAATTGTATTTTTATATACCAATGATGAGCACTCAGTTCAGTTTAGTCGCTCAGTCGTGTCCAACTCTTTGCAACCCCATGAATTGCAGTACGCCAGGCCTCCCTGTCCATAATCAACTCCTGGAGTTCACTCAGACTCACATCCATTGATTCTGTGATGCCATCCAGCCATCTCATCCTCGGTCGTCCCCTTCTCCTCTGCCCCCAATCCCTCCCAGCATCAGGGTCTTTTCCAATGAGTCAACTCTTCGCATAAGGTGGCCAAAGTACTGGAGCTTCAGTTTTAGCATCATTCCTTCCAAAGACATCCCAGGGTTGATCTCCTTCAGAATGGACTGGTTGGCTCTCCTTGCAGTCCAAGGGACTCTCAAGAGTCTTCTCCAACACCATAGTTCAAAAGCATCAATTCTTCTATGCTCAACCTTCTTCACAGTCCAACTCTCACATCCATACATGACCACAGGAAAAACCATAGCCTTGACTAGACGGACCTTAGTTGGCAAAGTAATGTCTCTGCTTTTGAATATACTATCTAGGTTGGTCATAACTTTTCTTCCAAGGAGTAAGCGCCTTTTAATTTCATGGCTGCAGTCACCATCTGCAGTGATTTTGGAGCCCAAAAAAACAAAGTCTGACACTGTTTCTACTGTTTCCCCATCTATAATAGAGATGTGTATAAGAGACAGCGNGTAACAGGTAAATTTGGCCTTGGAGTACGGAATGAAGCAGGGCAAAGTCTAATAGAGTTTTGCCAAGAGAACACCCTGGTCACAGCAAACACCCTCTTCCAACAATACAAGAGAAGACTCTACACATGGACATCACCAGATGGTCAATACTGAAATCAGATTGATTATATTCTTTGCAGTCAAGGATGGAGAAGCTCTATACAGTCAGCAAAAACAAGACTGGGAGCTGATTGTGGCTCAGATCATGAAATCCCTATTACCAAATTCAGACTTAAATTGAAGAAAGTAGGGAAAACTACTAGACCATTCAGGTATGACATAAATCAAATCCCTTATGACTACACAATGGAAGTGAGAAATAGATTTAAGGGACTAGATCTGATAGACAGAGTGCCTGATGAACTATGGACGGAAGTTCATGGCATTGTACAGGGGACAGGGATCAAGACCATCCCCATGGAAAAGAAATGCAAAAAAAGCAGAATGGCTGTCTGAGGGGACCTTCCAAATAGCTGTGAAAAGAAGGGAAGTGGAAAGCAAAGAAGAAAAGGAAAGATATAAGCATCTGAATGCAGAGTTCCGAAGAATAGCAAGGAGAGATAAGAAAGCCCTCCTCAGCAATCAATGCAAAGAAATAGAGGAAAACAACAGAATGGGAAAGACTAGAGATCTCTTCAAGAAAATTAGAGATACCAAGGGAACATTCGTGCAAAGTTTTGCTGCTGGTTCACATTCCCATCAGCACTTTAGGATAGTTCTAGCTGTTCCATATCTTCACCTACACTTGATGTTATCAGTCTGGGATCTTGCATCTTGACTAGAGGGTCTCAAGGGCAGAGATGACAGAGGATAAGATGGTTGGATGGCATCACCAATGGTCGTGGGTTTGGGTAAGCTCCATGCACAGGTGATGGACAGGCAGGCCTGGCGTGCTGCAGTCCATGGGGTCACAAAGAGTCAGACACGACGGAGCGACTGAACTGAACTGAACGGAAGGGCAGAGAAAGCTCTCAGAGCTTGTTCCTTGGTCCCTTGGCCAGGATCACGCTGTCAAGGTAATTAAGCAGTTCTGACGGGCACTGTTCCCCAGGGCACCATCTTTGTGTTTAATTCTTCTGCCGTCCAACAATTCTCTGAGCTCCCTCATATCCTTTCATAAATTCCATGCTGACTTACCCTAACTTGAGTCAGTAACCAAAGAACCCAAATGATGCATTCATCAAAGTTAGACTGGGCCCCTGGACTCTGCTGACCTGGGCAGCAAGACACAACATCATGGACCACATACTCTAGCCACTGACATACTTCCTATCTCCAAGCCAACAAATAGTCCCACTTCTTTACCTGTTCAGGATAACTTGCTCTGCCCAGAATTTACTCTCAATGCCTGTCCACTTGGAAACATATTATAGGACTAAAGTTAAACATCATCTTCTCTGGGAAACCCTCTCTGAACACCTCTTACAGTTGCTCCCTACTCCACTGAAGAGAATTCTAGTCACAGTCTGTGCAGAGCTGTCCCCTCATTAATTCATATATTCAAGTCCTAACATCCCAGCACCTCACAATGTGACTGTATTTGGGGATGGGGCCTTTAAAAAGGTGGTTATGGTTAAATTCCTAGGTGGCTCAGTAGTAAGGAATCAGCCTGCCAGGGCAGGAGATGAGGGTTCAATCCCCAGGACAGGAAGATCCCCTGGGGGAGGAAATGGCAACCAGTATTCTCGCTGGGAAAATCCCAAGGGCTAGAGGAGCCTGGAGGGCTATAGTCCATGGGGTCGCAGAGTCAGACACAACTGAGAGACCGACCACCACCACCATCACGTGGTTACACGTGGTTACATGTGTTCATATGGATAGACCCTGACCCAGCCTGACAGGTGACTTTATGAGAAGAGAGACTCCCTAGTTATGCACACACCCAGACAGAGGACTTTCAGGAGGACACAGTATCAGTAGGACACAGTAAGAAGGAGCTGTCTGCAAGCCGAGGAGAAAGGCCTAAGTGGAGACTGGCCCTGAAAACACCTCTCGGGACTTCATTAAGTCCTTCAGTTTGGGGCTGTCACCATTTCTCAGCCATGTGGGCCCAGAGGTGCAGTGAGAGCCATCAGGGACTTCGGCCCCTGACTTGGCTTTATAGGAACACAGCCTTCCCTGGGTTCCACTGTCTGCAGCATCAGGGCTGTTCCTGAGAAGACGTGGGCTAGTGGTTCTCAAACTCTGATGTGCATCAAAGTCACCTAGCAGGCCAGTGAAAGCACAGATGGCCAGGCCACCCCCATGGTTCCTCACTCAACAGGTCTGGGGCAGGGCCTGAGAATTCACGTTTCTAAAAAGTCGCCAAGGGAGGCTGATGCTGCCAGTCTGGAATTTAACCCAGGCAGAGGGAGGCAGACGTTCCAGGGAAGGATGGCAGAAATGACTCAAGAATGTTGAAGAAGACTCAGGCAGAATGAGGTAAAAGGTGATAGCCATGGATGTCTTGGCCAAAGAGGGCTCAGCAGGTGCTGGGCAAAGCTGGACAGTGGTTTCAGAAGCCACCAGGTGAGGGAGGGGGACGGATGCAAATGAAGCGCCAGGAGCGTGCTACAGGCAGAGCTCAGGCTCATCGGGGCGAGGAACGTCCACAAACGGCAGAGAAGATCTCGGTTCACTTTCAGATCTGTGAACGGTCCTGGGGATCGCATAGTTTATACACTAGATACTAAGCTGGACTTCCCTGGTGGCTCAGACGGTAAAGCGCCTGCCTACAATGCAGGAGACCTGAGTTTGATCCCTGGGTTGGGGAGATCCCCTGGAGAAGGAAATGGCAACCCACTCCAGTACACTTGCCTGGAAAATCCCATGGACTGAGGAGCCTGGTAGGCTACAGTCCATGGGGTCTCAAAGAGTCCCCATGTGTGGGGACACAACTGAGCGACTTCACTTTCTTTTTCTTTCTACTAAGCTGGAGGCAGCAGCGATCATGGGAGGAGTCGGCTCTGAGTCCTGGTTTGGTTGTTAGCAACTGTCTATGGGGTCGCACAGAGTCGGACACGACTGAAGCGACTTAGCAGCAGCAGCAACTGTATATCTTGGCCGTTCAACCGCCCCTTTCCAGCCTTCGTTATTTGATTTTCAACAACTCTTCAAGGTTGCTGCAAGAATCAAGTGAGATTTGGACGAGCAGCACTTCATCAATTGTGAAATTCTGCAGAAGCCCCGTGGATGCAGGTCGGCAGGGGGTGCCGGCAGGAGCAGGGCTGGTCCTTGCCACAGGCAGTCACACTCCAGAGTGAGAGGCCCTGTGTCCAAACCGACAAATCCCAGTAGGACTCTGCTTCTCTCCCTCTCCTTTGCTGCCATGTAGCCCAAACAGCATCATTGCCCTCCCAGAACAGTCAATAGCTCCCTTACGCTCCCTTATCCTCTTACGCTGACTCTTTTTGGAGCAGCCAGAGGAACTGTTTAAAAATCTAATCAGATCACGTCCTTACAGACTTAAAATATTCCAATAACGTCTGCCTCTTGTCTTGGTATCAAGCTTAACTTCTCCTTGTAACCTACAAGACTCTGTGATCCGGGAGTAGCCCTAGCTCAGGCCTCCCAAAGACAGCAGCCTCCATTCCTTCCTGGGATGCAGCGGACATCTCCCTGCCTCAGGGCCTTTGCTTGCTCTCTGTCCTCGGCCAGAAAGGTTCTTTCCCTCCGCCCTGGCTCTCTGAGCCCGCTCAGCCTTCAGATTTCAGCAACACCGCTGAAATGTCGATTAGATCACTGATTCCTGGCTCTCATAACACCCTGTTCCCTCATTTCACAGCTCTTGGTAATGCACATTTTTCCATTTGTTTCGTGTGTGTCTTCCCGACCAGACTGATAGACTCTGAAAGCTGGGATTATGTCTGTTTCATTCATTTCTTGGGTCCAGTCAGGGTGTTTGGGATGAAAGCAACAGAAACCGGTGCGGCTAATCTAAGAAAAGTGAGCTTTGTTGGAAGGACATCTGGAATCCATAGGCCAGAGAACAGGGCTTGGAAACGAGTAGAAACAAGGCTGTCCCAAACAGTGGGAAGTTCAAGTAGCAGGAAATGTTCCAGTAAAAACAGGCTGATTGGGGTGTGAGATCCCCGAGTGTCAATTCGTTTTCAGTCTTTTTAATCTGTTTTGATTTAAAATCCAGAGCAAGAACATTTAATTGGCCTGGCTGGATCACAGGCTCACTCTTGGCTGGGGGAGAGAGAGAAGACTCATCAAACTGGATCCAAAAGAAAGAGGCCATCTCCCATCCTCAAAAACAACAAAAAAAAATTGTTTGGTTCAGTCTTCTCAAGGTGAGAATGCATGCTGGCAAGCTTCAAAAGAAGAAATATCTGCTCAGCCATCATAGCAATCCACAAGGTAGCTGCCCAATAACATACTTGTTCAATGAATGAATGAAAGCTTGCTTCTGGGCAAAGTTCAGTGCTTAGTCACTGACTTAAGAGGTTTTTAATGTCAGTCTTGGTGTTTTGGAATAGAAATCCCTTGGTACACTTAATAGAACCTGGAGCCTTGCATCCTGAATGGAATCAGTAAGTGATTGGAGACACCTTCAGCCAGAGACAGTTATTCCTGAGATACCCAGCCAAAATATTCCTGAGATCCCGGTAGAATTTTTTATGGTTTTCCAAATATTTATTTGGCTGAGTTGGGTCTTTGTTGCATTGTGTGGGATCTTTTGGCTCTAGTTGTGACGCGCATGCTTAGTTGCTCTGCAGCTTGTGGGATAATAGTTCCCTGAGCAGGGATCGCACCTGTGTCCCCTGCATTTCAAGGAGGATTCTTAACCGCTTACCACCAGGGAAGCCCCACCTAGTAGTATTTTTCATGACCTCAGAAGATGGTGATTGCCTCTCTAGGTACCTTACTTTGTCATTAGGAAAATTTCAGTTCAGTTCAGTTCAGTCACACAGTCGTGTCCAACTCTTTTTGCGACCCCATGAATCAGCACGCCAGGCCTCCCTGTCCATCACCAACTCCCAGAGTTCACCCAAACTCACATGCATCGAGTCAGTGATGCCATCCAGCCATCTCATCCTGTCATCTCCTTCTGCCTCCAATCCCTCCCAGCATCAGGGTCATTTTCAATGAGTCAACTCTTCGCATGAGGTGGCCAAAGTATTGGAGTTTCAGCTTCAGCATCAGTCCTTCCAATGAACACTCAGGACTGATCTCCTTTAGGATGGACTGTTGGATCTCCTTGCAGTCCAAGGGATTCTCAATTCTTTGGCACTCAGCTTTCTTCACAGTCCAACTCTCACATCCATACATGACCACTGGAAAAACCATAGCCTTGACCAGACAGACCTTTGTTGGCAAAGTAATGTCTTTGCTTTTCAATATGCTGTCTAGGTTGGTCATAACTTTCCTTCCAAGGAGTAAGTGTCTTTTCATTTCATGGCTGCAATCACCATCTGCAGTAATTTTGGAGCCCAAATAATAAAGTCTGACACTGTTTCCACTGTTTCCCCATTTATTTCCCATGAAGTGATGGGACCGGATGCCATGATCTTCGTTTTCTGAATGTTGAGCTTTAAGCCAACTTTTTCACTCTCCTCTCTCACTTTCATCAAGAGGCTTTTTAGCTCCTCTCCACTTTCTGCCCTAAGGGTGGTGTCATCTGCATATCTGAGATTATTGATATTTCTCCTGGCAATCTTGATTCCAGCTTGTGCTTCTTCCAGCCCAGCGTTTCTCATGATTTACTCTGCATATAAGTTAAATAAGCAGGGTGACAGTTTACAGCCTTGACGTACTCCTTTTCCTATTTGGAACCAGTCTGTTGTTCTATGTCCAGTTCTAACTGTTGCTTCCTGACCTGCATATAGTTTTCTCAAGAGGCAGGTCAGATGATCTGGTATTCCCCTCTCAGAATTTTCCACAATTTCTTGTGATCCACACAGTCAAAGGCTTTGGCATAGTCAAGAAAGCAGAAATAGATGTTTTTCTGGAACTCTCTTGCTTTTTCGATGATCCAGCAGATGTTGGCAATTTGATCTCTGGTTCTCCTGCCTTTTCTAAAACCAGCTTGAACATCTGGAAGTTCATGTTTCACGTATTGATGAAGACTGGCTTGGAGAATTTTGAGCATTACTTTGCTAGTATGTGAGATGAGTGCAATTGTGCAGTAGTTTGAGCATTCTTTGGCATTGCCTTTCTTTGGGATTGGAATGAAAACTGACCTTTTCCAGTCCTGTGGCCACTGCTGAGTTTTCCAAATTTGCTGGCATATTGACTGCAGCACTTTCACAGCATCATCTTCCAGGATTTGAACTAGCTCCACTAGAATTCCATCACCTCCACTAGCTTTGTTTGTAGTGATGCTTTCTAAGGCCCACTTGACTTCACATTCCAGGATGTCTGGCTCTAGGTGAGTGATCACACCATCATGATTATCTTGGTCGTGAAACTCTTTTTTGTATAGTTCTTCTGTGTATTTTTGCCACTTTGTCTTAAAATCTTTTGCTTCTGTTAGGTCCTTACCATTTCTGTCCTTTGTCGAGCCCATCTTCTCATGAAATGTTCCCTTGGTATCTCTAATTATCTTGAAGAGATCTCTAGTCTTTCCCATTCTGTTGTTTTCCTCTTTCTTTGCATTGATTGCAGAGGAAGCTTTCTTATCTCTCCTTGCTATTCTTAGGAAAATTTACCCTTCAATATTTAAGGACTGACACCACGGGCAATCTCACAGGAGACTGGGTGATAGAACAAAAGTTGCTTGAAAACAGTTTTCTCTCTTGGTGTCTTGTGTGTGTGTGTGTGTGTGTGCGTGTGTGTGTGCGTGCACGCGCATGGTAGGCACTCAGCCCAACTCTTTGCAACCCCATGGGCTAATATTCTTCCGGGCTCCTCTGTCCATGGAATTTTCCAGGCAGGAATGCTGGAATGGGTTGCCCTTTCCTCCTCCAGGAGATCATCCCGACCCAGGGATTGAACCCTCATGTCTTCTGTCTCCGGCACTGGCAGGCAACTTCTTTACCACTGCAGCACTTGGGAAGGCCCCTGGTATAAAACCTGTAGGCTCCCCTTCAAGCTGACGTATTTATTGAAAAGAAAATAAGAGTGAGAAACCTAGGAGAGGAACATGTGGAGCTCTGTGTGAGAGCCTAGTCGCACCTGGCTGGTTAGCAGCACTTCCTTATGCCTCATGACTTAAGGATTTTCTTTCTCTGTTCAAGATCTGAGGGGGAAATTTTCTGTTTCCAGGAGAGAATGAAGACATCTCCAGATTTCATTTTTAGGGCTCTTTGGCAGTATTCCCAGAGCCATAAAATTTTCTCCAAGGGTCCTCGGCCAGACATCTGGATGTCTAGATGAGTCTTGTTGCCAAGGAAATTTTAAACAAGGCATGTATTTTAACAAATATTTTGTAGCCTTATAAACCTCCCCTGAACAGTTATTTAAAACAACAGCAATTTATTATTTCTCATGATTCTCTGGACTGACCGGTATCAGCTGAGTGGTTCTTCTTTTCCACGTGGTGAGTCTGAGGTCACTCAGGAGCTATATTCAGTGGCTGGGCCTGGGACCTCCTGTTCCTATTCAGCATGATAGCCCAAGCTTCTTTATATAATGGCAGTTGGCTTTCAAGAAGGAGCATTTCCAGAGGGCAGTTCCCAATGTGAATTCATTTATTAAGTCTCTGGTGGCATCACTTTGCTAATGTCTCAATAACCAAAGCAAGCGTGCAGTCAAGTCCAGAGTCATGTGGGAGAGGAGTACACAGGGTGTGAACACCTGGAGGTATGACTCATTGGAGGCCAGCAGGGGGAGCAGGGCAGGCTGGGACTCCTTAGGTGTCAGTTTCTAGGTAGGATGATGACCCGCTATCTGGTCTGTGACTTTGCATTTCCAGGAATTCAGTATGCTTAGGGTTGCATCTAGCTCCCGCCACCCTTTTCTTTGAATTTCCTTTCATCCACAGACCCTGCCAAAGAAAGAAGTTGAAAGTGTCATGTTATTTTAAGATCCTATCCCCTTGACCACAGACGATTGGATCAGAGTGGACACCTGAGCCGGGGAAATCAAGCCATTCACTGGACTGGCCCAACCAGATTGTCTCCTCCGACTTTGGAGTTGGGATACTGAACGATTAAGATCTAAGTTGGTGAAGAAGTAACAGAAGATCTTCTGCGTACCTTAAAACTGCGTCTTCTGAAGCATGTCCCAAACTCCTGAGAGGAATGAGACAGCTAGACCTTAGTAAAGAATCTTTAAGGAACACTGGCAAGTAATAATGTGTTAGAGGGCTGTAGAAAATGAAATAAACACCGTAAACCATTATTCACTCATAGACGTTACTTGTTTCTTCACATGTGGTGTTACTCCAAAGGCCTGACAGAGAAGACTGTACCCCAAGTAGGCACTGGTCCCGTGAGGATAAGATGCATGGGGAGCAAGCCAGGAGATGCACCCGACCTCGGTCAGCCTAGCTGCCACTGACTGACGGATCCATAGTCGTGAATACAGATACTTTGGGGGATGTTTGTTTCATACTGCCATGCCAATAGTTGACTGATACAAACCTCATTGTTAAAGGTCCTGATTGGCCAGTTCCCTGCTTCACTGATCATTCAGGGCCTCAGTCTCCTTCGTCTTGTAATTCCATTGACCCCCTCGAATGTGGTCCTCATCTGCATCCTAGAGCCTGGTCACAGGCCTGTGCAGGTTCCAGCTATCAGTAAAGGAAGAGTGCATGGAGAAGCACAGAGGCAACGTTTAAAGGCCAAAACGTGGAACTGGAATGCATCACTCATATTTGTCTGGCAATGATGAAGTCACCACCCTCGCTGCAGAGAAGGCTGGGAGATGTACTCTCTAGCTGGGTAGCCAGGTATCCACTACCGTGAAAGGAGAGGAAAAGAGCTGTGCATGAACCATCCGCCATCTTCACTCATAGATGGGAGAAGGGACGTAAAAATCTGTGACAGTTTCCTTGACTAGCAAGATAGTAACAGAGTTTCTTAGCACAAATGGGACAGTGAAACAAATTTCATGCCACCTTCCATAGATGACAATGAGGAAGCGTGATGGTCCTGCAGTGTCCAATGCACGGTCACCCTGCAGGGGGGACAGGGACAAACACAGTGCTTATGTTGGGAGGGAGTGAAGAGGATGCTGCAGGCCTCAAAAACAGGTGTAGCAGAAAGGCTGAGGACCTGGGGGATTTTCACATGGAAAAGAATGTTTGAGGAACAAAATGACTACTGTCAGAGTTTGTCACGGCCAAGAGAGAGAAGGTTTATTCTGTAAAGTCTCCAGAAATAGAAGCTAATAAGAAGAAACTGCAGAGAAATACATTTATGCTCACTCTAAGAAAAGAAGATTCTAGCAAATAGGTCCAAAATGATTTCTAAAACAAATGGATTTTGGACTAGAAGATACCAAAAAAAGAAATAATAATATGCTGGCGTTTGTTGAGTACCTACCATGTACCAGATACTACTAGGGGCTTTCACGTACTTTGTTTCAACTGTGAAAGTCTATGCATTGATAACACAGCATCCTATATCCTTTTCAAATATTCTAAGGAGGCTACTTACCTCAACTCAGATTAATTTGCACTAGTTCCTAAGAGTCTTCTCTTTGTCTCCAACTTTCTGGAGGCAACTTTATTGCAGCTCTGCCCACTTTTCTTCAAGCCCTCTTTTTGGAAACTCATCGACAATCCTGTAGAGAGCATATATAACTGAAATTTATGGAGTAGAACCTCCTGGGAAGAAAGGCCTGGCGATATAGTACCTATACCAAGCTGTGGGTTCTGTGGTAGATGAAAAAATCGGCCTGGGCAGGGAAAGATGGGATCCTATCACTCAGTAATTTTCCGATTCCCAGCAGAAACCTTAGATGTTTGGGGCGTGGGGGTTATGGTCCTGACTAGCACAGCTTTGTGGTGGCCCACGTGTCTGCCGCGTTACCGCATCGGAGAGTCCGTGGATGCTGCCAAGGAGGCTGAGCTGGCTGGTTTGGAAGCTCCATCCAACGCACAGATGTCCAGGACCTTCCACAGACCTCTTCTGGGAACCAGTGGGAGAGACGCCTTTCCTGATATGTTAGGAGTTAACTGAGTGCTTGTTTGGATCTCCTGAGCCAACGTTCTCAGATCTCCCAGCTGTTTCCACCTAAGTCGGCCCCTGTCTCTACTGTTGTGTTCTTCTCCCACTGGGAACCCCAGGCAGGAGACAAAAAGTGCCCTCAAGGAAGAGACGCTGAAACTCCAAGTCTTCTCAGAACTTGAGAAAAGCTTTCATGTTTTGTGTTAATGCATGCCTTGGGTGGGTGGTTAGTTCTTCCCACATGTCCCCGGGAAGTGAAGAGTCTAAAGGGTACAGTAGGGAACTGTTTGACACGGAAATATTGCAGTTACGCTGAGAGGAAGGAGCACAG
Organism: Aepyceros melampus; assembly: GCA_006408695.1. Taxonomy (NCBI): domain Eukaryota; kingdom Metazoa; phylum Chordata; class Mammalia; order Artiodactyla; family Bovidae; genus Aepyceros; species Aepyceros melampus. Next base: position 19,134 of record SJXQ01000926.1, on the reverse strand, counting down.
AGGACATGTGAAGCCTGGGGGCACAGGATGGGACAGGACACCCTCTCTCCCGCAAGTGCCATGCTCCGCCTCCCAGCCCCCAGTCTCTGCCGGGGTCTCCCTAACCCTGGTGCCCTCAATCGGCCAGATGTTAGTAGAAGTTTTGGAGAAAGAAATGGCAACCCACTCCAGTATTCTCGCCTGGGAAATGCCACGGACAGAGGAGCCTGGCGGGCAAAAGAGTCAGGCACAAGCTGGTGACCAGACAACCTAGGAGAGGCCTGCTGTGTGCAGACGCCGCGGGCCATCCGCTGCTCCAGTCCTGCGACCTCATGTGATAGAATGTTCACAAGCCAGTTTGGCCTTTGCAGCAACAAGAGCTCCAGTCGGCTTCCTCTGATGTATTTACTGGAAAGCCTGCTTCCCCACGGCAAGTAATAGCTTGTCCCAAGACAACACAGACTCTAATCAGAGTTGCATCTTCCTTTTGACTTCCTAAGGCCCTCTCACCTTTGTCTTCACTTCTGTTGTGTTGACAAGTGGCTGTCAGGTGTTGTCAACAGTTTGACAAGTGGTGTCAAATTAGAGAATGTTCCAGAAGGGATGTGAATGCTTTGTGTGAACAGACACAGATGAGGAGGTAGAGTGTGATCGGCGGCAACAGTAAGGGTGGGTTGGAAGCTCATGGTTGTAAAATGGGGGTGATAATAAAAGTACTCATTCCATCGGGCTGTGGTGAAGATTAAACGAGCCCATTTGTGTAAGCAGAACAATGCTTGCCGGGTGGTGATACGGGAAGTCTCGGGCATTATTATCAATAGTTGAAAGGGATAGATTTTGTCCGTGCAGGAGAGCTTGAGCGCTGAGACTCCAGTCGTGTTGTATTACTTATTACCAGACGGAGATCTCAGAGCAAATATAATTAAAAGTAAACACAGTAAATATAGGAAAGCAAAGGGAGGCAGAACACACTTGTCTTGAGATGAGCCTGCTCTGGGGTGTTTGATATCTCCTTAATGGCTCCCTTGATTATCCTTGTTAGTGAGTCGAGTGGCTGTCAGTCCTGTGGGGTTGGGAGTGGAAAGGCACATGGTGGGACCTCTCTGAGGCTCACAATAACTTTGTATCTTGGGAATTCCCTGGTGGTCCAGTGGTTAAAACTGTGCTTTCCAATGCAGAGGGTGCAAGATCACCCCTGACTGAGGAGCTGAGATCCCACGTGCCTCGTTGCCAAAACACCAAACCATAAACAACAGAAGCAGTGTTGTAACAAATTCAACAGACTTTAAAAATAGCCCACACCAAAAAAAAAAAAAATCTTAAAAAATTTATTTGGTATATTATTAATCCAATTCTGGTTACACAGATGTGTTTTTAGTTTGCAAAAATTCATCAAGTTCTCTGCTTGTGATATGTGCAATTTTCTGCACGTGTGTGTGTATTATACTTCAATAAAAAGTTTTAAGCACATAAAATTTTAATTAAAAAATTTGGGGTGGGGGGAACCATGTGGCTTGCAGGATTTTAGCTTCTCGACCAGGATCGAACCCAGGCTGTGATCGTGAAAGTACAGTGTCCTAATCACTGTCCTGCCACAGAATCCCAATTCAAAAAAATATTAATGAGCATGGAAACAGAGAGATCAGTGCTTGCTCTTGTTAGTAACGTTCTTTAAAGAATGATGTCTACCCTTATTTAAATTTTCCTTTTGGGGCTTAAGCTATCTTGAGTGCATTTTTTCAGCCTAGGGGATCAGCCATTGATGTCCAAGCCCTTTCTACTGAAAGGGCAGCCCTCCACAAGGACAGAGGTGTAGGACCTCAAATGCCCCTCTTCCCTTCCCCCTGTCACGGCCATCCTTAAAAACAGATAGATCTATTCTCTGCAGAAAGTTTACTAATCTTCAGGTTGTCAACCCTAGTGTTCCATGAAGGGCTAACTTCAACATTTGTTAATTTCCACTAAGTCCTGAGTTTTTTGAGGAAAGATAAGCTTAACCTCTAAAGCACTAGTAACTTTTTATGCAATATCTCTCCAAAATAGAGGGTCCAACATTTAACAGACACTAGAGTCTCAACTCGCCCACCTAACCCTCTGCCTCCACAGAGGGTAAGCAGCATCTCATCTGCCCAGGATGTGAGAGCCTTAGAACCCAGTTCTAAGTCGCTCAGTCGTGTCCAACTCTTTGCGACCCCATGAATCGCAACACGCCAGGCCTCCCTGTCCATCACCAACTCCCGGAGTTCTCTCAGACTCACGTCCATCGAGTCAGTGATGCCATCCAGCCATCTCATCCTCTGTCGTCCCCTTCTCCTCCTGCCCCCAATCCCTCCCAGCATCAGGGTCTTTTCCAATGAGTCAACTCTTCGCAAGAGGTGGCCAAAGTACTGGAGCTTCAGCTTTAGCATCATTCCTTCCAAAGAAATCCCAGGGTTGATCTCCTTCAGAATGGACTGGTTGGATCTCCTTGCAGTCCAAGGGACTCTCAAGAGTCTTCTCCAACACCACAGTTCAAACACATCAATTCTTCGGCACTCAGCCTTCTTCACAGTCCAACTCTCACATCCATACATGACCACAGGAAAAACCATAGCCTTGACTAGATGGAACTTTGTTGGCAAAGTAATGTCTCTGCTTTTGAATATGCTATCTAGGTTGGTCATAACTTTCCTTCCAAGGAGTAAGCGTCTTTTCATTTCATGGCTGCAATCACCATCTGCACTGATTTTGGAGCCCAGAAAAATAAAGTCTGACACTGTTTCCACTGTTTTCCCACCTATTTCCCATGAAGTGATGGGACTGGATGCCATGATCTTCATTTTCTGAATGTTGAGCTTTAAGCCAACTTTTTCACTCTCCTCTTTTACTTTCATTAAGAGGTTTTTAGTTCCTATTCACTTTCTGCCATAAGGGTGGTGTCCTCTGCATATCTGAGGTTATTGATATTTCTCCATACTATTATAAGACTTTAATAAAATATTTGTACAGTGTTCAGTTCACTCACACTGGCATATAGCAAAAGATAGATAACAATTTTAATAAAACACAGTTGTGACAAAGTTCTCTATTAGACATAAAAAATTTGAGATAACTGTAGTATAACCCAGTGATAGAATCCAAGAGAAGCCTTAAAATGTGTACGGAGGCCTCAGAGAGAGACTGAAACTGAAGAACCATATGGGAAGGACACAAAATATAGGCAGTAGAGCCACCACATGAGTAGTCAAGATTATCCAAGGAGAGCACAGAAGAGGAAAGGACACCAACGCTGAAGAGTACGATGAACAGCTAGCTTGAAAGAGCTTGAGAAAGAAAGCACAAGACAAAGGGAGACCCAGGAGCCAGTGTGGTCAAAGAGGCCAAAAGAAGAGTGTCAAGAGAAGCAGATTAACAGTATCACATGTCACAAAGTTTAAAGAGATAAAGATGATGATAGAGGACAGATAGATGGACAGATGGATAGTAGACAGATAAGGAGGAGGGAAGGAGGGAGAGAAGGAGGAAGGGAGGGAAGAAGGAAGAGGGGGGAATGTCATTGCACTGGGTAGTTAAGAGGTGATGTCAAACAAGAGGTGATGAGAAGGAATTCCGTCTTGAAGATTAAAAGCAGAAGCCTGACCCTTATAGGCTGAAAAGAGAAACCTAGATGAGGATCAAAAACTGACCTTGAAAAATTAAGTTGTGATGGAAAGAAGAAAAACTGGGTGGCAAAATCAGTGGCGATCAGAATATGAACAATATCTTTAAGGAAACAAAGATGATCATAGAGTTGCAGGCTGAAGAAAGAAGTCAGTGATTAAGAAGAAAGTGAAGTTACAAGCAAGTGAGAAGGGAGTGAGTAAGGAAGGAAAATGGATGGGAACAGGTAGAACCTTTAGCATGGAAAAGGAACAAGAGCAATTTTCATCTGAAGCAGAAAACAGACTGAGTAAAATTGTAGCTTGGGGATGCAGGAGGAAAATGGGGAAAAGGGTAAGGTGATGGTGCTGGACACAGAATAAGCACTTGTTTCATTAGTTATACTCATTGCTACCGAGTTGAGGCTAAGTTGAGGATGACACAAGTTCAAAAAGTTAATACGTATCACAACTCTCAGCACATAACTAGAGTGAAATCATCCTTGAGAAGTTTCCATATAACCATAGTATTATCAAAAGATCGAAAATACTCTCAGCCACCAACCATACCTATGACAGACATCCTTTTTCGGAAATTGTTGAAATCCAAAAAGGCAAGCAATTGATAAGTAACTAGTGTTCCCAATTCTTCTATTGTTATTGTCTCTGGGGTCCGAGACTTAAAGATGAACCCCAAATTTTTTGCAGCAGTCACTAGAGCCCCTTCATCAGGTGACTGAACTTGGTAAATCAGCTGTCCTAAAAGGAAAAGAAAAGAGTGGATTAAATAGCAAAAAGAAACAGATTATTAATATGAAGATAGTAACATCCACAGAACACCAACATCAATTTCAACTCATTCTATAAGACCCAACCCAAGTGTCAGCTCTAGAAATTAGACTTTTTCCACTCACTAACCAGCTGAACAGGCAAGTCTGTTGTTCCATGTCCAGTTCTAACTGTTGCTTCCTGACCTGCATATAGTTTTCTCAAGAAGCAAGTCAGGTGGTCTGGTATTCCCATCTCTTTCAGAATTTTCCACAGTTTATTGTGATCCACACAGTCAAAGGCTTTGGCATAGTCAAGAAAGCAGAAATAGATGTTCTTCTGGAACTCTCTTGCTTTTTTGATGATCCAGCAGATGTTGGCAATATGATCTCTGGGTCCTCTGCCTTTTCTAAAACCAGCTTGAACATCTGGAAGTTCATGGTTCACGTCCTGCTGAAGCCTGGCTTGGAGAATTTTGAGCATTACTTTACTAGCATGTGAGATGAGTGCAATTGTGCGGTAGTTTGGGCATTCTTTGGCATTGCCTTTCTTTGGGATTGGAATGAAAGTATTATCTGTCCTTAATTCTTCCTTCCCTTCTTTATCCTGCCATGGCTAGGGACGTTTAAACAACAGGAAATTATTTGTCTTCCAATCATTGGTGGTGGAGTTGATTCCTTCCCAAGGTGGTGAGAGTCAGGTCCAGTCTAGGTCCCGCCCTCGCCTGCTAAGAAGCAACTATCATCTGCCTACGCTGTCAGATTGTTTTCTGTCTGTCTGTCTCTGTCCAAATTTCCCCCTTTAATAAATACACCAGTCATTTCAGGCTGGGGCCCGCCTTGATGACCTCACTTGAACTTCTTTGGAGACCCTCCTCCTTCCCAGTAAGGTCACTTTATGAAGTGTAGGGGCTTAGGATGTCAACAGATGCGTCTGGGTGGACACAATTGAACAGCCTCACTGGCTGGAGGACGTCTCCTATCCCACCTGCTTGGACTTGGGCATGTGACTTTCTTGGCAATGGAGTGTGGCTCAGGATGAAGGCACAGGAGGCACACTCAAATGTCACCCAAAGTTTCGGGCACAGCCTAGCCAAGCTGACCCACACTGGCCTACAGTCACCCTGCAAACCGCCTGTCCAGGGATGAGTGTAAGTTTTTCTAAGCCACAGGAAGTCTGGGGGTTATTTGTCATGCAGCATCATCACAGTGAAAACTGACTACTACAAACATTTCACTCGGAATGTAATAAACAGCCAACTGTTTCTGCTCTCACGCCTGCGTTCTCCGGATCCAGCGCGTTGTCTGGTGCCCTCCGTGATTTCGCTCAGTGTTGGCTTGTGTGCCGTCGTCGTCCCTTTCCTGTTCAGCCCCATGTCGCGTATTTTTCGCGCTGCTGCAGTTACCACAACAGTAAAACCTCCTGTCACCGCGGGCCCTCATTCATCTGCTCCTCTCTGGGAACTGTGTGTGAACTCAGACCATCGCTTCCACATTTGCTTAATCCTGAGCATTTCTAATGCTTTCAGATTCTTGCAGTTATGGACACTGTCATTTTGTGCCAAACATATTAATTAAAAGGTGCTGGTGAAGCGGGCTGCCTGCAGGACAGCCTGCTGACCACCAGGACGCCTCCAGGACGGGCCACTGATCAGTGAGTGGTTCTCAGCCCCGTGAATTTAGGAAATCAAGTGAGGTCTGCTGGTTCTCCAGAATTAACTGGCTGCAGGAAGTCAGTGATGGAAACCAAGCCTGTGTGTTCCCAGCAGGGAGAAATTTCCACCAAGAACTAGATGGCCTCTCTCCCACAACCAGACCTCCATGTTACCGAAACTTGTCCTTGGAGGGCTAGAGCTCTCCAAGACTGGCAAATTTACAGTCAGAACCAGAAGGGAACAAGACATGTGAGGGCTGTTTCACCCAGCCCCGAAAGCTGTCTGTTGTGTGACCACGTCAGGGTCTGGACATCCGGGTCTCCATGCTGGGGCCTGTGCTGGGTGCCCCTTGGGTCCAAACTCTGAACCCTGGGTGCTTCTGAGCTCTCTCCTGAGGAGTCAGGGAGCTTCAGCAAAGAAGGTAGGGTGAGTTCCCCTCACCAATCTGAAGAAAGGCAGCTGCAACCACTGGGGAATTACACTCGGGCTCATCTCCAGTAATCCACCTGAAGAGATATGACAAGAATATTTGGAATTGGACAGCCTGGGCTCAAGCTTTCATCCCTTCCACCTTTCCGGGGCCTCAGCTGGAATACCTAACTGCCCCCCCTGAGCCTGTTTCCCCTTCAGAGACAGACTCTCCAGGGTCATTAAGGTGAAGACATTTCGAGGTCTAACAGTGTTGTAAAAATGTCAACTGTTGCTTCTATTCAGGATGGCTGGGAGAAGGCAGTGGCAACCCACTCCAGTACTCTTGCCTGGAAAATCCCATGGATGGAGGAGCCTGGTAGGCACGAAGTCAGACTCAACTGAGCGATTTCGCTTTCACTTTTCACTTTCATGCATTGGGGAAGAAAATGGCAATCCACTCCAGTGTTCTTGCCTGGAGAATCCCAGGGATGGGAGCCTGTTGGGCTGCTGTCTATGGGGTCACACAGAGTCGGACACGACTGACGTGACTCAGCAGCAGCAGCAGGATGGCTGCCTGGGGCTCCTCTCCCTTGCACAGAATTCTCCAGGCTCACCTGACTCCTCAAAGTTAGCCTTGTTAGCAGGCTCTAGTGTCTCTATCCCCCCAAAGTGAAAGTGAAAGTCTCTCAGTCGTATCCAACTTTTTGTGACCCCAGGGACTGTGCAGTCCATGGAATTCTCCAAGCCAGAATACTGGAGTGGGTAGCCTTTCCATTCTGCAGGGAATCTTCCCAATCCAGGGATCGAACCCAGGTCTCCCACATTGTGGGAGATTCTTTACCAGCTGAGACACCAGGGAAGCCTGATGCCCCAAAGGAGACCTTGAAGAGTCCCTCTCAGGGCAGGGAAATACAGGGAATAAAATGGCTGCCTGCCTTCCACACACTTCTCCATGACCCCAAATCCCATCGTCTGCCTTCTCTCTTGAACTCTCAGGAAGGAATGGCTTCCTGGGGGCCCAGGGGAGCTGGTGATGTATGAGAATGCTAGGGAATTGTCAGCATGTGCAGAAGTCAGGACAGTGACAGAAACAGCCGATAATCACGGTGATCTTATCTCCTGCCTTTCATTTATCTCAGTGCTCTTGTAAAAAAAGGGGGAGGGAACCACGTAATGCTCAGTATTTTTCTACTGAGTGGTTTTGCAATGTTCCTCTGCAGTGTGCTGTCATCTTGCAATTGTGTTAAATGTGGGGGTGCAGGTGACAATTAGCAACATCTGTGTGTGGTGCTTACACGTGTTTGTGTACACACGTATGTAGGGGAGATAAACAGAGCAAGAGACAGGGAAGGAGAAAGAAAGTGAGTTGCAGGAGAAGAGGAGGAAGACACATTAAATATGCATCATGAGAAGTCAGATCAGGAGGGGAAAAGGAAAGAAGGATCGAAAAGGGGAAGGAGGTGGAACGGAAGGGGCAAGACGGGGTGAGAGGAAGGAGGAGGGAAGCGATCCCTTGCAAGGACTCAGAGACACACTTTCCAGGGTGAGCTGGCTCCTCGGGCTGGTGTACGGAGATAACCCATAGCTTCTTCAGGACGTTCCCCACAGTGTTGGTTCTAAACTTGGCGGGTTACAAAAAACAGAGAAACCCTTCATTATCAAACACCTTTATAGTGTTTACATATCAGGGCGCACTGTCCTGAGCCCCCCACTCCTGGATTCAGAGGACATGCCTGGGGTCAGACTGGAGCTCTAGGGAGTGCAGCAGGACATTTTGATGATCTTCCAGATGGGCCCAGACTCAACCTCTCCCCTGGCCAAAATTCCCGTTTCTGTCTGTGACTTCCTGTGAGGCACATACTGTCATTATTCCCAGTTTTTCAGAGGAAGAAACTAAGGCCTGTAGACACCAAGGAACTTGCATTACATCACATAGACCATAAAGACTGGGTTTTGTTTTTTTTTTTTTTGGTCATGCTGTGTGACATGCTGGATCTTACTTCCCCAACCAGATATCCAGCCCTCATACCACTTGCAGTGGAAGTGAGGAGTCTTAACTACAGGACAACCAGCAAGTCCTGACACTGAGGATTCAGACCTGAGCTTGATGACTACAGGGTCTGAGGATGTAATGGATGAGGATGGTTAAAACCACACCTGCCGCGTGGTACGCACCACAGCCACCACCTCAGCTACCAGACTGCCCCTGTCCGCAGGAAGATCGGCAATCCTGCACTGTTGCCCAGATCAATTCTCCCATCTTTGCTGTTTGCCTCTGTCAGTCGGGCTGTGGATGCATCTCACTAACTAAGCCTAAGTCACCTACTGGAGGTTCCATGACATTCTGGAAAACGCCACATAGTGGGCAGGAAGTATAGCAATTCCTGGAATATCATGGAAGCTCCAGTAGGTGACCTGGCTTAAGGCAGAGCTGTTGTTGTTGAGTTGAGACACAAAGATATGGCTAAACCAGCTATGGAAATATTGAAATATTTCCATACTGATTGGTAGGTATCACTACCTCTAGTTCCCAGGGGTTGAGAGAGTTAACTTAGGCAGGTTGATAAGATGTCCAAGCCTCAGGCCCCTTTAAAGAGGAGGTAAGCATTCTTTTTCACATTCTTTTGCCTTAGACAGGTAGGCCTCATAGGCAGCAGTGTCTCTTGTTCAAAGACATGCTTTTTTTTTTTTTTTAGCTTTGGATGTATGTTATGGGAGAAGGTCTGGGCAAAATTTTCACAGCCTTGTGATATTTTTTTAATCTATTCTCAGCAGCTAGTTGAGAAATATATAAAGCCCCGCTTAAACTAGTGAAGTGGGTACTCTCCTGCCCTCTTCTGATGTCTATGTCAGAAGCTTTCTCTGTCATTTCCACTTTAAATAAAATCTACACAAATCTCTGAGTGACTGAGACTGGCTTTGGTCCCAGAGTTGAACCTTCTCCTTCGGAGACCACGAACCCAGCACCACCGATCACCAGTCAGCGCAAGCTGTCAGTGCCCGCCCCCATCCAGGAACCCCAGCTCTCCCCTTCCACCCTGGACCGTGCCTTCCGGTCATCAACCCTGAGTGTCAATTTGATGTCAGCTTGACTGAGTCAGGGAGTTCCAGGGAGTAGCTGGGTAAACACATTCCAGGTGTGTCTGTGAGTGTGTTTCTAGATGGAATTAACATTTGAATCAGTAGAAAGAGTACAGAAGATTGCCCCCCTACCGTGGGTGGCCCTCATCCAATCAGTGAAAGACCTGAATAGAACAAAAGACAGGTCAGAAGGGACTTTTCTTTGACTGTTTCAAGCTGGGACCTTGGTCTTCTCCTGCCTTTGAATTCAGATTCAGACTGGAACTTACACCATCTGTTCTCCTGGGTCTCCAGTTTGCCAAGTGTAGCTCTATAATCGCTCAGCCTCTATAATCACATTAACCAGTTCCTTATATATTGGATTGCATACATTCCCTTCTCCAGTGGACCATATTTTGTCCTTTTCATCATCAGTTCAGTTCGGTTCAGTCACCCAGTTGTGTCCGACTCATTGTGACCCCATGGACTGCAGCACGCCAGGCCTCCCTGTCTATCGCTAACTCCCGGAGTTTACCCAAACTCATGTCCATTGAGTCGGTGATGCCATCCAACCATCTCATCCTCTGTCGCCCCCTTCTCCTCCTGCCCTCAACCTTTCCCAGCATCTGGGTCTTTTCCAGTGAGTTGGCTCTTCACATTAGGTGACCAAAGTATTGGAGTTTCAGCTTTAGCATCATTCCTTCCAATGAATATTCAGGACTGATTTCCTTTAAGACTGTCTGGATTGATCTCCTTACTGTCTAAGGGACTCCTTGCTTTCCAAGAGTCTTCTCCTGTCTCTTAATGCTTGTTTAGCTTCAGTCTTTAGGGCTCCAATTCTAGTTGTTCAGTGCAAGAGTGAACGTGTGTGTGTGTGTGTGTGTGTGCACAAAAGAGAGGGGGTGGATGAGGGAGAATCCAGACACCCAACTAAAGCAGCATTGGAGGCAGATGGAGGAGGAGGAGACAGTCACTCTTTCTGGGCTCAGCAGAGGCAGTGGATCAGAGCTGAGCTTCCAGCTCCAGAAGAGGCCTGTGGACGACAGCCCGTCCATGTAAACAGGGAATCAGAGCAACCCAGCCCCGGCCCAGGCAGAGCCCAAGGCTCCTGCATGAGCCACTGTCTGCCTCTTCATGGCCAGGCTAGACAGGGAGCCCAGAGACCAGCGCCTGCTTTCTAGCCTTCAAAGACGTCAGCTCTCCCTTTCAAAGCTTTGGCGTTCGTCTGATTCTGCACTCAGGGGAAGACACAGGCAGTCCTGTGGTGCCAAGCTGCTGTTTAGTCACTCAGTCCCATCCAACTCTTTGCGACCCCAGGGATGATAGCCCTCCAGGCTCTCTGTCCATGGGATTTCCCAGAATACTGGAGCAGGTTGCTGTTCCCTCCTTCAGGGGATCTTCCCGACCCAGGGATTCTGCATCGACGCAGGGAGAACCTGTGTCTCCTGCACTGGCAGGTGGATTCTTTACCAGTGAGCGAGCCACCAGGGAAGTCCAGGATGTTCAGTTAACTCCAGGTCTGGGGCTCTTGGCTGATCCATGGAGGCCACAGGATGCCAGGGGCTTCGGAGAGGAAGAGCAGGCTCCTGAGGACCCCCGGAGACGAAGCTTACCACGCAGGGGGAGCCAGCATGGGCTCCTCCTCCTAGCTCAGTGGACAACAGCCCAGGCTATGCACTGCCATGGTGAGGGGAAGGGGTGGGAATGGAGTGGGGGGAGAGTTCCCTTGTGTTAGACACTCTCTCAACGGGACTTGTAATGCCTTCTTGACATGGTGAAGCGTCAAAAAGTCATTCAAGTTTCCTGAGGTTCTGTGAGCCAGCCTGACCCCTGACCCACTCAGAGGAACCTTCTAGAACCCACGACTTTAACATGAAATGAAGGAATTCATGTTAAATGAATTAATGAAGGAATTAATCATCCCTTAATTAAGAAATGGAGATGCTTCTGGAACCATGCCGGATTCCAAGCTGAGCTTTTTCCAAAGGACAGTTGGAGGCTAATCCGTTCCCATAGCTACACTGTTAGCAGAGTCAGTCAGTCCCATGAATAGCTTTGTTAGGGGTCTCTTGGACTTCTGTTCTCTGTCTTATCTGAGAAGCAGGCTGTTCTGAGAAGGACAGAAACTAGTTAGCTAACCCATCTGGTACCTACCTTTCACTCAGCAATAAAATAGTACACAATGTAGCCTGTTCGTCATGTAGTATGTAAAACAGGGATAGACTCTAATTGTAATGACAACATCCATTAATAGCCTGGTGGGCTGTAGTCTATGGGGTCGCTGAGAGTTGGACACAACTCAGTGACTTCACTTTCTCTTTTCACTTTCAAGCATTGGAGAAGGAAATGGCAACTCACTCCAGTGTTCTTGCCTGGAGAATGCCAGGGACAGCGGAGCCTGGTGGGCTGCCATCTATGGGGTCGCACAGAGTCGGACATGATTGAAGCAACTTAGCAGAAGCAGCAGCAGCAACTTTCTCATATTTTCATAGGTCTTTAGTATTTGGGCTTCCCCGACAGTTCAGTTGGTAAAGAATCTGCCTGCAATGCAGGAGAGCCCGGTTTGGTTCCTAGGTTGGGAAGATCCGCTGGAGGAGGGATAGGCTATCCACTCCAGTATTCTGGGCTTCTCTGGTGGCTCAGCTGGTAAAGAATCCGCCTGCAATGTGGGAGACCTGGGTTCGATCCCTGGGCTGGGAAGATCCCCTGGAGAAGGGAAAGGCTGCCCACTCCAGTGTTCTGGCCTGGAGAATCCCATGGACTGTGTAGTCCATGAGGTTGCACTCCAGGAGACTCTGATCCTGTCTGCCCGCTCTGGTGCTCTGAGATTCTCCAGCCCCATGGCACATTTTCCCTGCCCCATAAGTCGTGATGACCAGCGGGCGTGGCAGTCACCAGAGAGGAGAGATCACTGTCTGTCTGTTCGGCCTGGAGTCTCTGCCCCACCTGTATCTCCAAACCCACCCCCAAACCCGTCTCCTACCATCTTCCCCCGTCCAGGCGGCGGCTCAGCCCCTCCCCTGGAGACCCTTTCCCCTCTGCTCTCCGGGAAAGTCAGCCTGAGTTATCATGAGGTCCCTAGAGAAGTGAGCTTTTAAAATTTCATGTGTTTAAAATTTTTTAACTGAAATACATTGACATACAGCATTGTGTGACTTTAAGTTGTCAGTGTTACTCTGATTCACGTATATGCTGCCATATGGTTGTCACGCAGGAATGATTAGGACCTCTATCGCATGATTATAATTTCTTTTAGTAGCTGAAATAATTTGAGATGAGTTTTTTTATTATTATTATTCCTGCAAATTTCTCAGCCTCTGCCTTTCCCAGGCCCCACTTAGCCACAGGAATTACAGGCCAAGGCTGCCCCATGTTGTCACCCAGCCGTGGGGACAGGGGTGTCTCAGCTTCCTGATGGCCACCTGGGGATGGCCATCTGTGCCATGGGAACCAGGGTGTCTGGGCACAGGGCACAAGCCACCTGTGCCTGCTGCCTGGCACTGCTGTGAGCTGGTCATCTGAGTCCCAGCCAGCCCCCCTTCCCCCACCTCTGCTGGGCTTCCTGCATCCAGGTGATGGATGCAGCTTCCGGCCCCGCTCTGGGTCTGCATTCAGCTTCCTCTGGGGCCCCACCCCAGTTGCTGAGCCATCCTAGCCCTTCCCAGCGACTCGTCTCCCTTCCCACGTCCTGCGGCTGGAGTGCAGATGTCTGGGATGTTACCGTCCCCCCACCCCCCAAGGACTAGGCTGAAACAAAGACAAGCAAGAAGCCGGTCACTAAGAATGAGGTCACAGACTTAAGAAGATGCCCTTCTTTCTGGGAGGACTCATAGGGTTTCCCCCCACAGGGCAGCTTTTAATTTAAATTACTTCCAACTCACAGTGAGACTTGGCCCTCAGCAAGGTCTGCACAGATAAAAGGCTGAACTGTCTCGGGAAGCCAAATGGACAGCGCAGAGCGCTGGAGGCATGACTTTGGTGGTGCGCACGCTGCTGTAAGGCACTGAGGGGCCGCCAGGAGCTGTGGGCAATTAATTCCAAACGGATTGCCTGCTCTGGGGAGAAGCGCACAGATCTATCTGAAAGGTAGTGGTCAGGGCACCCTTGGCAAAATAGCCACTTGATTTTATGGCTGATTTGGTAGCTGTTTTAGCTGGTTAAGTTCCTTCAAGCATTCAGCAATTAATCTGTTCTTAGAATGTTCTGAAAAGCGATGTATCTTTTAGGGTCTACTGAACAATCAGCTCAGCTCCACAGCACAGTCTCCGTGCTTCCCAGGAACAAATGAGACACCTCAACAGCTAGAAATGGCATCTGTGTAAACAGATTAGGTAAAACTCATTGATTTGTGCAGACCCTTCTACGGAATTTTTCTCAGGTATAAGTTTACGTAACTGTCTTTAAAGAAGGATTGTACTTGGTATTTTCATTTTTAAAGGTGAAAGGGTGGAAGCTAATGAGATTGAATACCCCAGGTCTTGGATCTGCAGAGATTTAAACTCTGGACACCTCGCTTTCCTCCTCCAGAAAGAGGACAAGGAATTAGCTACCTCTTAAAGATGCCATGAGAATCAAATGGACAATCTGGGTGAAAGACCTTTGTAAAGTGCAGTATGTTGGGTAGAAGATTATGAAAACCCGTCTCCCGTCGCCTAGCCCCTCTCTTCCTTTCACAGACATGTCAGCTCCAAGTGTGCAAACTCAGAGCTTTTCTGGGAAAATTCCAGATCAGACCTGGAAGTGTTTTCAGTCTTAACCCAGTGCCCTGCTTATATTCTCACCCCAAAACAGAGCTATGATTAGACCACGAGTTCAGGGTCAGTCACAGATTTCACAGGCTTTGCCTCTACTGCTTTGACATGTGTGTGTGTGCACACCCGTGTGTCGTCCGAATATCAGGTATAATCACTCACTGGGGTCACTCTGATTCATGACGTTGCAAAACTGGGCACCCTCTGCAAGTGTGCCCCCAGGATATTCAATCAAGGCCCCTGCAGGCCACAGTCACCTCTGCAGTCTCTTTACTGCGGACACGCAATGAACAGTTGTGGGTGGGGGGCTGTCTGGAGGGTGTTCGCCTGGGCCTGGGCGTTCCTTCTGGGCCCAGTTTGTTGGATTCTTGCATCTCTGTTGCATCTGGGGTTTCTATAACTTCCCCTATTTTCTTTCCCACGTGTGATGTTATGGCTCCTGGCCCAGCACAAAGCTGCCCACTATGGCACATGAGCTGTTGCCCTGGAAACCCCCCCCCAGAGGCACACGAATTGCTTTGGGCCACACTGTGCAGGGCACCAGATCTCCGTTCCCCTGACCAGGGATCGAACCTGGGCCCTCAGCAGTGAAAGCCCGGAGTCCTAACCACTGGGTCAGCAGGAAATTCCCTAACACGGGCCCTTTCAAAGCAGGACAGAATTCCCCAAGGAAAGAATCCCTGTCCCCAAGAAAATGTACTAGTTCTAGAGACAAGGGAGAAAAAAAATCATAAAATTTTGTTTGGGATCCTGAATATGAAATTCCCCCCAATGTCTTCTCCTTCCTGGTAAGGAAGAGTGTTTGGGGAAAGATGGACCTGGGCAGGAGGAGGAGACGGGTGACTGGGTCATTTCCACCAGCTCAGCCTCTGGAGCTCCCGAACGGCTTCCAGTCAGCACCGCGGCCCGAACACTCGGGCTGATGTCTTGGGCGGATGTTGAGAGGGCCCTGGCCTGGAGGGGTGGCTTCAGGCAGAGCTGCAGACTCAACACTCCCTGCCCCTCCTTACCTCACCCTGGTGCTGGGAGTCTTGGTGGGCAGAGACCGAACCAGGCATTTGGTGATAATTTCAGGAAAACTGCAACCAAGGGTGTGTTTAAGATTTTTTTTTTTATCATCTTTTGCAACTGAAGGATTACAAATGGAAATCATTTCTTAAAAATACATGAATCACTACTAGCAGAGCTATCAGCACTCTTTCCCTCTTACCTCCAAACAATGACCTCATGGACCATGAGCCGTCTCAGTCTCTGAAGCAGCTCTTACCCCCTTCTCTCCCTGGACTGCTCTGGACTGTCCTGAGCCCCCATCCCAGCCCTAGCTATGCCTCTGGGCCCTCAAACCCTCCTGTGGGCCCTTCGGAGCTCCCGCTCCACCATCAGCACTCCTTCTCTGAGCTTCCTTGCAGCCCCTCGCCCTAACTCTGGAACCGGGTCCGCCCTGAGGGCCAGTCTCCCCTTCAGCCCGACCAAGTGGAGCCGCTCTGTTCTCACGATTGCCCTCCCTGTCTCCCGTCACCACTTTCAAGCCATTTTCCATCCTTCCACGTGCTCCCAGCTCCCTTGAAGTTCATGCTTTCACACTGGAGCATCCCAGCACATCTCCAGTCCTGTCACCTAACAATCCCCAGGTGATCTCCTCTGACTTGTGGAAGTTTCTAGCCCCTGGCTCCCTCTCTCTTCCTGGCTCTGTAATCACACTTTCAGGACCGATCCAGAGGACTCGCCCCACCCTTGGCATTGCCACTCTTTGACTCCTTCCTCTCCTTTGCAATTTTCCTCTGATGCATCCCCCCTGCCAGCCATCCATCCCCTTAGTCATCCTCCCGACCTTGACACCAGTGATGAAAACACCGCCTCGGAAAACTTCCCACTCACTTCCTCAGATGGCCCGTCCTCACCCAGCCCTGCTTCCCGGAGGAGGCATCCGGTTCCGAAGCCCCTGTTTCCATGCTCATCAGTGCCCTCAAGTCCCCGTGTCCCTCTTCCCCTTGAATTGCATCCTCCGACCCATCGTGACCCTCTCCGCCCGCCAGCCTCCACCCACCAGCCTCCGCCCACCGCCTGTCCCCTCTCTCCACGCCTTGTGCTCACCTGGTTAAACCCCACCTCAGGTCAAGTCACCCACCTGCCTGAGTAGCAGCCCACAGCTGTGCCACTGGCCTCACCCTCAGTTCACGATGCCCACGAGTCTTAGGGGGGCCTCCCTAGGATGGCCGTGGCAGGCTCTGCCAGTCCTGAACACAGGCTTTCTTTCCTGTCCTCAAACTACCCATGTCCCCTCCTCTGGCTTCACTCCCAGATGACCATCTTGTCTGGGATTTTACTGAGAAAATAGTCAGAAATTCTCTCCCATCATCCTAGCCCCAACTCTCAGTTCCCCTGCGTGCATTCCCAAACCCCCAGCTTTCCCTCTTGCTGAATGAAGTATCTTTGCTCCAGTCTGGAGCCAACACCTCCCTCTCGCCCTCTCAACCTCTGGGCCCAGGGTGGGGCAGGAGAGGGAGTATCTAGGGCCCCCAGGAGTGTACCCCCACATTTCCAGCCCTCAAAGCCCCGCTTGTTTCATTCCAGCCCTGGCCTGCCTCTAGGTCCTTCAAAGCCAACCCTCAACCTCTTTCCATACCGTTTCCCCCAGACAAGCTCCCACCTCCTCTCTGACACTCCACCACGATTGCGATTAAGTCATTGGGTCATTCTTTGCTGAATGTCTACCCACCATAGGGGAACATAAGCTCCCCGAGGGCAGGGGACAGACCTAGCACTTTCACTGCTCTAACACCTCTCTGTGCCTCAGTTTGCCTATCTGTAGAATGGGGATAGTAGTGCACCCAATAAACGTGGGGTTTTATACTAGTCTCCCCATCATCCAGTAATTTCTCAGCCCAAAGGAGGTACTTCATCAGTAACTGTGGAAGAAGGCAGGAATAATTCCAGGACTGATGTATGGATGAAGATTCAGCAGGGTTGGGGGCTCTTCTAAACTGTGGAAGGTGGCCGTGAAGTGCTGAAGGCGGGGACTCCAGGAGGCCCCGCGGCAGCTCCTGGCCACCAGCACTCAGGGTCAACTCTCAGGCCCCCTTCCCTCCTCCTGTTGTGTTTGCAAACACAACCAGCAGAAAACTCCTGAGATGTGGGCTTTGGTCGGGCTTCCCTGCTGCCTCAGAGGGTAAAGAAACTGCCTGCCACGTGGGAGGCCCAGGTTTGATCCCTGGGTTGAGAAGAGCTCCAGGCTCAATCCCTGTCCCTGGAGAAGGGCAAGGGACTTTGGCTTGGCTGCATGGGATGGTCTCAGAGTCCCCCGGCCTTTGCCACATGGCACTAAGGGGTATGATCCGTGCACAGAGCCCAGACGCAGAAGCAAGGGGGTCCTGGAGGCAGCTGCTCGGTCTCCGGGGCGGCTCCCCGCTCAGCCTGACAGCCACGGACACGGACAAGGCCAGCGGAGCCCGTCACTGTGTCGGAAGAGCTGTTGGCTTTCATGGCTTCCCCTCACCGTTGCTTCTCTCCCAGCCTCCCTCCTGCCCTCTTCACAGTCCCTGCAACTTTCTTGAGGTCCCCCTTGGCCTTCGGCCGTCTAAGTTGGGTTTCACCCTGAAGGTGCCGTGGCCTTGCCTGTCTCCCTCTTAGCAAGCATAGCCCAAACCCCAATGGCTGCGGTGCCGGGAGAGGGGGACAGCCCCGAGCTCCTAGCGCCCCGCGGCCGCTGGCTCTGCACACCAGCCTCGCCTCCACACAGCCCTGCTTCACACCATCCGTCTTGGCCCCTTTCCTCAGTCCCCCGAGGGAGACTCACGCTGCTGTCTGTCTTTTAGCAAAACATGTAGCAAAGAGAAACCTCTTTAAATATTTATTTTGAAATAGAAATTGGTAAAGACACCTAGGCTCCTTCTAAGCCTCTGTATTTTTCTGAAAGGGCATTCCTGGGTCAAAAGGATAGCATCTTTTTGTTGGGAGCAATTCTTGAATAACTTGATTTCCAGTTGCAGAAATATGTCTGTTTTGGTCAGAAATTCAGTGCTGGCTTTTTAACAGGATGTTGAAAATCCACGTTGACAGCGGCAGCTCCTGCCTGCCTTGTACCCCATGGGTACCCTGGCTGTTATTTGTCCAGGCCTGGCTGGGTTTAAGACGTTGCTGTTGGGCATTCCGTTCTGTGATAGACAGAAGGCACAGTGAGGCAAAGCAGAGTGGGCATGTGGGGCCTTGCCACTCCTTAGCTGTGCCATCTCAGGGAGTCACCGCCCCTCTCTGAGCCTCAGTGTTCTCATCTATACAATGGGGAGAATCCTGCCTTCCTCACACTGTATGGTGAAGAGTTACTCTGAGGTCAGTTATGTGAGCTTTGATACGGTAGGCAGTCTGTTGGGAGGTGGCAGCAGGAGATCCCGGGAAGGTGCCCCGTGTGCAGGTTCCATCTGGGGGCAGAGGGAGCTTGAGGGCCTGCGTGCCACCCAGGGCCCCAGACTCCTCCCCACACAACCAGGCCCCTCCTGCTGGGGCTTCCGAAGAGGTTCCTTACTAGAGACTTTACGAGGATAAGAACAGGTCTGATGAGGGATGCCTGCACCCATAAGGCAGAACAGAAGCTGTGTCCAGTTTACTGTGGTAACTGAAAACTGAGTCAGCTAGAAACTGTGGTTGGTTAACTAGGTGGGTAGCGGGGTGGGCCCACCAGGGTTCTTTCCCTCTTCTTCAGCAAAAGAGGCTGTCAAGTCACAGCTGAGCAAGTCTTCAGGTCCACTCTTTGCTATGAGGATGTAAAGCCTCAATTGTACTCCAGCCACCAACCATGGCCAACATCAGCACCAGCCCCTCCACCAGGACTCACTTCTACACAGCATCAGGGCAGCGCCCACCAACAGTTACCACCACATCCCCCGCTTTGTCATCT
>SJXQ01000925.1:92324-146290 GCA_006408695.1 Aepyceros melampus | reverse complement strand
GGACGACCGAGGATGAGATGGCTGGATGGCATCATGGACTCAATGGACGTAAGTCTGAGTGAACTCCGGGAGTTGGTGATGAACAGGGAGGCCTGGCGTACTGCGATTCATGGGGTCGCAAAGAGTCAGACACAACTGCGCGACTGAACTGACTGACATGAGTATCCCATTTTACAGATGTAAAAACTGAGACACAGAGAAGTGTGTCATTTGTCCGAGGCCCTAGTTACTGTAAGTTGTACAGTTGGAATTTGAATTAAGTATGTCCACAAATTCTTTGACCCTCTTTCCTTTAAGAGCTTGCATGTCCTCAGTCAATCAGTCGTGTCTGACTCTGTGACCCCGTGAACTGTGCCTGCCAGGCTCGTCTGTCCGTGGGGTTTTCCAGGCAAGAATACTGGAGTGGGTTGCCATTTCCTTCTCTGGGGGATCTTCCTGTCCCAGGGATCCAATTTGTGTCTCCTGCATTGACAGGTGGATACTTCATCACTGAGCTACCTAGGAAGCCTTTCCTTTAAGAGGCAGAGCCCAATTTCATTTCCCTTGTGTGAGGGACAAATTTATTATTTTAACAAATAGAAGATAGAGGATAAGGTGTGTTGACATCCAAGATGAAGATATAAACAGCACTAAGGCTTCTTCTTTTTTCTGTCTTGGAACACTCACTCTAGGGAACACCAGCTGCCAGGCCTCAAAGACATCCAGTCATTACCAGAAGATGTCCATGTGGTGAACACTAAGGCCTTCTGCAGACAACCAGTGTTCACTTGTCAGGATTGAGCACAGCCACCTCTGAATGGGGATGTCCAGCTCCAGCCAAGCCCCAGGTGATAACATCGCTGGCTGATGTGAACTGAAACCTCTCTGTCAGAATCATCAAGCTAAAACTCTCCCAGATTTCTGGCCCATGTAAGCTATGTGATGATAAGTATTTGTTGCTTTAAGTCACTATGTTTGGGGATCCTATTTACATAGCAATAGAAAACTAATATGGCGGTCAAGAAAAGATTCTCTGGGAAGGTAACATTTGACCAGACGCTTAAATCAAATAAAGAAAACATCAGGAATGTTGTGGGGAAACCATTTCAAGCAGGAGAAAAAAAAAATATGCACAAACCTCGAGTATGTTTATTGCTTGCAAGGAACAATAAGTAAGTTGTCCATTTGGCTCAACAGAGACAGAAAAGAATGACAGGGGCTGAGGTTGGAAATTTGTGTCATTATAGAAGGATTTGATCTCACTCTACCTGTGACATGGATCCCTTGAAAAGTTGTGAGCAGGGAGTGATTTGCTGCGAAAAAGATCATGATGGCTGCTGGATGGAGAACAGACTGGAGCAGAGCAAGAGTAGAATCATCAAGGTCACTTAGGAAGTGCTTTAATAACCGTGGTGAGACACAGTGGTGGCTTGGATGAGGGTGTAACTGTGGGAGAAGGGCAGATTCAAGATTTAAAAGTGAAAGAAGGTGAAGTCACTCAGTCGTGTCCGATTCTTTGCAACACCATGGACTGTAGCCTACCAGCCTCCTCCATCCATGGAATTTTCCAAGGAAGAGTACTGGAGTGGGTTGCCATTTCCTTCTCCAGGGGATCTTCCTGACCTGGGAATCAAATGTGGGTCTCCATCATTGTAGGCAGACATTTTACCATCTGAGACAAACAGGGAAGATGAAGCCAATAGGACTTGCTGCTGGACTGGATCCCAGAGAAATCAGTGATTTTAAGCTCTGTTTCTACTGGGAAAGTATTTTGGAAGAAACCTGGATGGAAGTATATTTAGCACTTTTTTTTTCCTTTTCCTTTTTTTTTTTTTTTTAAATTGAAACATGCTGTGTTAGCTTCAGGTAAACAGTAAAGTTATATATATATATATATATATATATATATATATATTCAGTTCAGTTCAGTTCAGTCGCTCAGTCGCATCCAACTCTTTGCGACCCCATCTCTGTCCATCACCAAAGCTTGGAGTTCACTCAAACTCACGTCCATCGAGTTGGTGATGCCACCCAGCAATCTCATCCTCTCTTGTCCCCTTCTCCTCCTGCCCCCAATCCCTCCCAGCATCAGAGTCTTTGCCAACGAGTCAACTCTTTGCATGAGATGGCCAAAGTACTGGAGTTTCAGCTTTAGCATCATTCCTTCCAAAGAACACCCAGGGCTGATCCGTTTTAGAATGGACTCGTTGCATCCTCTTGCAGTCCGAGGGACTCTCAAGAGTCTTCTCCAACACCACAGTGCAAAAGCATCAATACTTCGGTGCTCAGCTTTCTTCACAGTCCGACACTCACATCCATACATGACTACTGGAAAAACCATAGCCTTGACTGGACTGACCTTTGTTGGCAAAGTAATGTCTCTGCTTTTTAATATGCTAACTAGGTTAGTCATAACTTTCCTTCCAAGGAGTAAGCATCTTTTAATTTCATGGCTGCAGTCACCATCTGCAGTGATTTTGGAGTCCAGAAAAATAAAGTCTGACACTGTTTCCCCATCTATTTCCCATGAAGTGATGGGACCAGATGCCATGATCTTTGTTTTCTCAATGTTGAGCTTTAAGCCAACTTTTCCACTCTCCTCTTTCACTTTCAACAAGAGGCTTTTTAACTCCTCTTCACTTTCTGCCACAGGGTGGTGTCACCTGCATATCTGAGGTTATTGATATTTCTCCCGGCAATCTTGATTCCAGCTTGTGCTTCTTCTAGCCCAGTGTTTCTCATGATGTACTCTGCATATAAGTTAAAAAAGCAGGGTGACAATATACAGCCTTGACGTACTGCTTTTCCTATTTGGAACCAACCTGTTGTTCCATGTCTAGTTCCAACTGTTGCTTCCTGACCTGCATACAAATTTCTCAAGAGGCAGGTCAGGTGGTCTGGTATTCCCATCTCTTTCAGAATTGTCCACAGTTTATTGTGATCCACACAGTCAAAGGTTTTGGCATAGTCAGTAAACCAGAAATAAATGTTTTCTGGAACTCTCTTCCTTTTTCCATGATCCAGCGGATGTTGGCAATTTGATCTCTGGTTCCTCTGCCTTTTCTAAAACCAGCTTGAACATCTGGAAGTTCATGGTTCATGTATTGCTGAAGCCTGGCTTGGAGAATTTTGAGCATTACTTTACTAGCGTGTGAGATGAGTGCAATTGTTCGGTAGTTTGAGCATTCTTTGGCATTGCCTTTCCTTGGGATTGGAATGAAAAGTGACCTTTTCCGGTCCTGTGGCCACTGCTGAGTGTTCCAAATTTGCTGGCATATTGAATGCAGCACTTTCACAGCATCATCTTTTAGGATTTTAAACAGCTCCACTGGAATTCCATCATCTCCACTAGTTTTGTTCGTAGTGATGCTTTCTAAGACCCACTTGACTTCACATTCCAAGATGTCTGGCTCTAGGTGAGTGATCGCACCATCGTGATTATCTGGGTCATGAAAATCTTTTCTGTGCAGTTCTTCTGTGTATTCTTGCCACTTCTTAGTATCTTCTGCTTCTGTTAGGTCCATACAATTTCTGTCCTTTATTGACCCCCTCTTTGCATGAAATGTTCCCTTGGTATCTCTAATTTTCTTGAAGTGATCTCTAGTCTTTCCCATTCTGTTGTTTTCCTCTATTTCTTTGCACTGATCACTGAGGAGGGCTTTCTTATCTCTTCTTGCTATTCTTTGGAACTCTGCATTCAGATGCTTATATCTTTCCTTTTCTCCTTTGCTTTTTGCTTCTCTTCTTTTCAAAGCTATTTGTAAGGCCTCCTGACACGCCATTTTGCTCTTTTGCATTTCTTTTCCATGGGGATGGTCTTGATCCCTGTCTCCTGTACAATGTCATGAACCTCCGTCCATAGTTCTTCAGGCACTCTATCTATCAGATCTAGGCCCTTAAATCTATTTCTCACTTTCACTGTATAATCATAAGGGATTTGATTTAGGTCATACCTGAATGGTCTAGTAGTTTTCCCTACTTTCTTCAATTTAAGTCTGAATTTTCCAATAAGGAGTTCATGATCTGAGCCACAGTCAGCTCAGTGCATATAAATATATATATATATATATGCACTCAGTTACTTGTCATGTCTGACTCTCTGCAACGCTATGGATTGTAGCCCTCAAGACTCCTCTAGCATTTTAAGATTAACATATACACACTGCTAAGTATAAAAATGGTGATGGTGGTTGTTTTAATCAGTAAGTCACGTCCGACTCCTGCAACCCCATGGACAGTAGCCTGCCAGGCTCTTCTGTCCATGGGATTCTCCAGGCAAGAATACTGGAATGGGTTGATGACCAACAAAATCTTACTATATATAACACAGGAAACTATACTCAATGTGTTATAATAACTTATAAGTGAATAGAATCTAAAAAAGAGTACAGACAAACACACACACACACACATATATATATGAAAACGAGAGTGAAGGTTTTATTTGCTCAGTTGAGTCTGGCTTTTTGTGACCCCATGGGTTGTAGCCTACCAGGCTCCTCTATCCATGGGATTCTCCAGGCAAGAATCCTGGAGTGGGCTGCCATGCCCTCCTACCGGGGATCTTCCAAATCCAGGTATTGAACTTGCATCTTTTACATTTCCTACATCAGCAGGGGGGTTCTTTATCACTAGCGCCACCTGGCTCAGATGATAAAAGAATCAGCCTGCAATTCAGGAGACCCAGGTTGCATCCCTGGGTTGGGAAGATCTCTTGGAGAAGGAAATGGCAACCCACTCTAGTACTGTTGCCTGGAGAATCCCACAGACAGAGGGGCCTGGTAAGCTTCAGTCCATGGGGTCACAAAAAGTCAGACACAACAAAAAATAACACTTTCACTCTCTTTTTCATGTATAGGGGTGTGTGTGTGTGTGTGTGTATGTGTGTGTGTGTGTATTTTTTCCAGATTCTTTTCTCTTATAACTTATCATAAGACATTGAGTATCGTTCCCTGTTGGTTATCTATTTTATACTTAGCAGTGTGTATACATATGTTAATTTCAATCATCCCTCCCCTCTTTTCCCCTTTGGTAACTATAAATGGAGAATCCCACAGACAGAGGGGCCTGGTAAGCTTTAGTCCATGGGGTCACAAAAAGTCAGACACAACAAAAAATAACACTTTCACTCTCTTTTTCATGTATAGGGGTGTGTGTGTGTGTGTGTATGTGTGTGTGTGTGTATTTTTTCCAGATTCTTTTCTCTTATAACTTATCATAAGACATTGAGTATCGTTCCCTGTTGGTTATCTATTTTATACTTAGCAGTGTGTATACATATGTTAATTTCAATCATCCCTCCCCTCTTTTCCCCTTTGGTAACTATAAATTTGTTTTCCTCTTTCTGTGAGTCTATTTCTGGCACGATTTCTTCCTTGGATTTTCAGGGGAAAGAATTGAAATATAAGGGTAAATTAGAATAAATACATATTTTGTTTACTTTTTCTGCTCTTTCCAAGAATATTGTACTATATTTCTGGTGAGATAAATGAAATCTGTCACTCTGAGGCATGCCCGTATAAAATGTGAAATTAAAAGAGAAGAGAAATGTTAACGACCTAAGAAACTCTCTAGTGTTTGTCCTCTGAGAGACCACTAGGTCTCTCTGGGTCGGGAAGAACACTGTGAAAGTAGCTTATCCTTCCTTCAAAGGTAGAAACTATGATATATGCAATGAGACAGCTTTTGGTAATGGGGAAGACAACATTATTGGTGTGCTACGGCAGTTGTTTGAAACAACATGCCCAGTATCCCAGAGTAGAGCCAGCTGTGCAAGGCGGCTGCTGAGAATAAGACTCTGGCCACCATGCCATTCCAAAGCCACTAATAATTGCATCCAAATGCAGTTAATCTTAAAAATTAACAAAAAACCTACCCACTTGGACCAGAGCCAGTAACGTGGACCAGATGAGAGGAAGGGTGACACAAGTATTGCCTGATCAAGCTTTTTCAATGTTTTTTGGAGAGTCCTGAGTAGACTTGAATAAGAAATACTCATGATCACCTGTCATCTGTTCTGATTTTGTAGGCAAAATCTACTAAGTTTTTATTCTTACAAATAGCACATAGGCATCTCAGAAGTTCATGGTCCATATTCTCTGTTCCTAATTCTATTTCTTCCTTATTCTGAAGAGAAGAAAATTTCCTTGGTGGTCAATTCTGATACCAGGCTGAGATGCCAGAAGTCTCCTAAGAAAAGAAAGAACGTTCATTAAATCAACCCAGTAGGAATCCAGGAGATCAAATCATGGGTTCTCCTCCACTCTCAGCATGTGCCAGCATGTCTACAACTCCTATCTGTGTCTTTTTCCATTAGGACTGTGGATGTATATTCTCTGTCAGATCTTTTCAGCATGTGAGTGTTATATTTCCTCATTCTCCTTGAAATTAGCCATGGTCATGTGACTTGCTTTAGCCAGTGTGAAAGGTAATCTGAAGTGACATTTATTTCTTCCAGACAGAAGCTTTAGGAGCCAGTGTATAATTACCACATTCCTTCTCCTCCCTCCTGGTTATTATAAAAGCACACGTCAAGATAGATCTTTTTTCGATCTGAGTCCCTAGGTGATTACAGGAGGCCCTCCACCCCTTATCCCCTCCTGCTGCACAAGTGACATGAGCAAATATAAGCCTTTGTTGAGTTTATGCCTCGAGAGTTGAGGGTCGTTTGTTGCTGCAGCAAAACCGAGACTATCCTGATGGATAGAGTCCCCAAACTATACACACATTTAAACACTACACAGATGGAAGGGACATTAGAAATGGTGAAATCTGAGATCAGGTTTCAAAGCATCCTAAACTGAACCTCAGATGACCAAGGGGCTCTAAGGAATAAAGAAGCAATTAGTCCACACTCATCTGTTCACATTCATGCACTGACCTCAAAAAGAGCTGCCTGGTCCTCTTGGTTGCCAGAGCAGCCTGGAGAGAATTCCCTCAGCAGTGCTTCACCCCACATTGAGGGTAGGTTTTAATAAAAACAACAAGACTCAGGTATCGGTTGCCAAATAAGTCTCCTGATTTTTCTGACATGAAGCAGGCTCTGTCATATTTAACAGAGTTGGACAGAGCCTCCTATGCCTTAGCATTCGTCATGGTGAGAGTGATAGCCTTTCCGTGCTGCTGACATTGCTGGTTTTTGTCATGTGTAAAGCATACAGCTCTGTCAGCTAACTACCTCTCCTCCCTCAAAAGTTTAATTAAGTAAATCACATGCCATGGCCCTCTTTCTATCTGTTTGATTAGTGTGCAGTGAAAAATGTATTGTTGCCAAGCCTCAGAGTGATTTATTTTTTTCTCCAGGGTCTGCAGCGTACTGTTTCCCCATATTCAGTTCTTTGTTGGGGAGGGTGGTGGTGGTGTGTATTTCATGGAATGAGAAACAAATGGCTTGTGAAGCCTAAACACACAGTGGTTTCCTGTCTAGTTCAAAGTCAGAACACCATTGTCTTGTTCATCACTGAGAACGAGGTACCCACGGAGTTTTCACAGCAAAAGACATTTGTGTTTTTTCTTTATCCAAAGAGATGCAATCATATGGTAAATACATGAGCTAACTCTGAACTTCAGCTTTTAATGCTACTACCTACATGCTCTTGATTTTGAATGTGTTATTTAAACTTCAGTTTCATCAGTTATACAATAGAATGATAGTCTGTTCCATAAGTTGTGAGGATTATATGTTAGCGCATATAAAGTACCAAGCACAGTACCTAGAATAAGTATGAAATAAATGTTAACATTTATTATTTTATATTTAACTTATTGTTCCCCTGAAGGAAAGTTGCTAATCACATCTGTTATATCTCTACTTAATGTAGAAAAAGAGGAAGAGTAGATTGAGGATAATAGTACCTGCCCTCATATATTTTTCAAAGAGAAAATATATATATATATATTATTTAATGCTCTAGATATATAGTAGTATATGTACTTATTTACATGATCGTATCCCTTTGATGCTAACAAGAAAAACACATATTTGAGGTCAGAGATCATAGTTTTTCACATTTGCAAGCCCTGCTTTTACGTAATAGAATACGTATGATAAAGCGGCTCTTCATCTTTTAAAAAAAGAATAAATGAATGACGCCCTCCTTTACCTTTTATATTTTACATTTCCTTTACAATAGTACTCCTCTGTGTCCTCAACTGCATTTCAAAAGTATTTCCAAATTTAACTGCTCATCATTACGAGAACGTGATAAACACATAGACTCCTTGGCTCTACCTAGTCAGGATTTGACTTAATGTCGGTGGGCTAGAGCTTCCCTGATGACTCAGTGGGTAAAGAATCTGTCTGCAATGCAGGAGACACAGGCGATGCAGTTTAGACCCCTGGGTTGGGGAGCTTCCCTGGAGGAGGAAATGGCACCCATTCTAGTGTTCTTGCCTGCCGAGTCCCATGGACAAGAGCAGCCTGGAGGGCTACAGTCCAAAGGGTTGCAAAGAGTTAGACATGACTGAGCAACTAATCGCTCATGCAAACGACTGGGATAGAACCCAGGAATGGGTATATTTTGTAAGCTTCTAAGATTTAACAGGCCCTTTGTTAGTTTCAGCAATCATCCTTCTCAGGTCTCTTTCAAATCCAATAATGTATGAGGCAAGCCTGAGCTGAAAATCAATCGAGATGGGTGAAGGTTTTAGAAATAGCTGGCCCAGATGCTTATATCAGAATCAGAAATCTGTATCATCTTTTCTCTTTTATAACTTCCTACAACAAGTTCTCAGATAAAATCAGGGTAAGTAACCCCAAAAGTCCCTCAGGCATGCTTTTTTTTCCCCCCCTTCAAATAACATTTTAAGGACAGAGCTATGTGTTTCACTTAATGTTTTCTATATAAATTATGACTGAGCTAAAAATAAAAATAGTTCTAAAAATTAAGCAATCCCACCACATAGCGAAAAGAGAACATTTTGGATAGTAAAAAGGTTATTTACATGACTCAAGTCACCAATGGTTTATTCTTCCACTAAAAAAATAATTATAATAAATGCATAGATTAGACATTTGCCAACTTTCAGTATTTGAAAGGCTGTAAATAACAAAGCAGACATTTCCTTTGACACATGATTCATAACAATCTGCAAGCAGATCCCTTGTTTCCTCAACTTTTAATTCTCCACCTTTCCAAGCTAAAATAGTTAATCAAATTTGGACAGAGTAGGTGGCAGAGTGATATAAGTTATGAGTTCATAACCAGTGATAAAACTAAGTCATTGCAACTGAGTTATTAAAAATGTTTGACCCCACAGAGATCATCCAAAGTCAAACAGGTGACATGTTAGAATTGAAAGGAAAGGTGAAAACAAATATATACTATGATCCACTTTACTCTAAAGAATAATAGCCTGTTAAATCTATGTCTTTCAAAAATAGTGAGCTCTTGATAAGCAAGCAGTAAAATCATCAAGCTTATCTAAAACATATCATCCTTTGTTCAGCCTCTGACTGGTTTTATTAAAGGTTCTACCTATTTTATTTATGTGTGTGTGTGTTTTCTAACTCCGCATTAGAACTGAGCTTCTTAAGCACAGGGAGAACCTTCTTCATTGCTTTCCCCCATCTTTAAGTATAGTACTTGGCACATGATAAGTAGCCAATAAACATTTGTTGAAAGGATGCATACACCATTTTTGGGGGATGCAGTTATGTTACTAGCACGTACTAGTCATGCAGAGATATTTTATTATTCCAATGACTCTGCAAAATAAGCATTTGCTTTATTTTAGAGGAGAGGAAATTATAATTCAACTGGATGCAGTTTGTTCAAGATCTCCTGACTTTCAGTCCAATGTACTTCCCCCCAAGTTTCCCCACCTAATAAAAAAATGACATATAACCATCATCTCAAAATCCCAAAGCTCTTTTTAAAGCACTTGTGAATCCACTTCTAACCTAGCAATGAGCACTTTTTCAAGCCAACAACATACCATCAAATTTAAACTGAAACAGATATTAATATAGTTGGTTCTGTTTTATTGAATCACATAGTAAAAGTAGAAAATATCGATATAAGATCTACAGGGAAATAAAACTCTAAGTATTATTAACCAGTCAAGCTTTTACATTAGTCCTAGAGTTCACAGTTAGTCCTAGTTCACAGTTGAGAAATTTAACAGGTCAACTGCCAAATAAAAGCTCTGGTTTTCTGGGTGTGGGAAAGCAGAAGCCACTTAGGGTCATGTTTCCCCTTGATTTCCAGCTGAATCCCTTGATGGTCCACCATCCCCATGTTACCATGAGTGAAATTCTTGACTCCTTGACCCTCTGGAAGATTTCTGGAAATTTCCTGGACTACATTTGCCCTTAGTCACCTTTGATGTGGTTTCTAGTTTCCACTTGGAAAGTAAGAATGAGAAATCAATAAGTTAAAATTAATAGATTTTCATTATTCAAAGTATCTCAACCACATCTAGCAATGTTCTTTACTAGAAATATAGTCCTCTCATCTCTCTCACAATCTCTGCTCTCTCCTCTCATAAATTTCTATTTATCTCTCACTCAGAGTTTATACTTTTATTGGTGGTATTATTTTCTCCTCACTCCTCTTCCAGCTTCTAGAAACACCACAATAACAAAACAAGGACAATAATAATATCTAACATTCATATCACTTTTATCATGTGCCTGGCACTGTGAAAAGTGCTTGAAATGAATGAATACTCTCAGTTGTTGCCCTAATGATCTGTGAAGTAGATACTGTCATTAACTCCATTTATACAGAAAGAAATAGACACAGAGGATTACTTTTCCAAGTAAGCTACCCTATCTAATGCTTTATCTCAAGGTAATGACCTAAAGTAGGCTATTTCTACAATAAAATCTGATGACAGCTAATTAAAAAAGCATTTATCATTCCACTCTTCCCAGTATATTTTGCTACCTAGTCTTGACAAGTCTTTTTCAGCTATGGTCCCAGAAAAAGAAAAATAGCCAGCCCTATGCAATTGAGCCTTGCCATTCCTTGTTGCTGTCATCATTCAGGTGGGAAGTCACACCCAACTCTTTATGACCCCATCGACTGCAGCACACCAGGCATCCCTGTCCTTCACTCTCTCCTGGAGTTTGCTCAAACTCATGTCCATTGAGTTGGTGATGCCATCCAACCATCTCATCCTCTGTCACCCCCTTCTCCTCCTGCCCTTAATCTGTCCCTTCCTGGACAGCCTCAGTTTATCAGTGTGCACATGTTAAGATGGAGAGAGCCTTGGTCTGGTACCCATGGCACCTGGGCTTGGTCTTTCATCTGTAAGATGAAGATTCAAATATTTTCTTCCCTCAAAGAGCCTGTATCCTTTATACATACATAGTTCCAGCCACACTATTGTGAAGCTGTTAAATCCTTCACAACATCCTTTCAAAATTCACAAAGCCATCTGTGCTCACATTATTCTTCCATCCTGGAATGTTTTTTATCTATTAAATCTTCCTTCACTCTTCACATTCAGCTTCCATGCTACCATATTTTCTTCCAAATCTTCCTAAAATTCCTACAGTGCTAGTGTATTAGTATTATCCTTTCTTCTTCAATTCTCTCCACTGCTACTACATACTTTGATTGTGCAACATTGCTATTTATCCTATTTATCAGGACTTATCTAGTTTCTTCATATAGTCATGGAAATTATATGTCCTTGCAGATAGGGAGAGAGCTTTCCTCCGTTGTCTTTCCCATATATTACCAAACTCACCATTTGTACCTAATTGTGAATCAAAAACATTTGATTCATTAAGTAAATAGGTCAAATTATCCAGAAGCAGAATCTTTCTCTTTCTGATCCTCAAACCTGATATCCAGAAACTCTAACATCTAGACTGCCCAAAATATTTGGCTCAATCATCTGAATGACTTCAAATAAGCTACTATTCCAAGAGATTTTCTAGAAAACCCGCATGTCAGGGTCTATGGCTACTGACAGAACAAAGGAAAGTGTTTTCTGCCAAACTGTACTGACCACAGTTCACTGACTCTGAAAAACACCAATTCTTACTTGTTGTTGTTGGTTTTTTTTTTCTTTTTTTGGCCACTATTCTTCATTCACAGTTGCATTTCATTTACTTAAGATAGAGTTCACATCAAGCAGCTGTTAATTTGCATGACCTTTTGAGCAGCGCATAGCTGTGAGTTGTTTTTGAAAACTGCATCCTAAATAAAATCTCAGGATCACACCTAAGGAGAAAGGTGCATTCTACTACTCTGTTTGTGGCAGAAATGTTCATCTGAGTTTGCCAGCTGATTTCCTCTATTGCCAGTGCACGGGGAGAACATATTTCCCAACTTCTATTGTAATTGGGCTGTGGACACGTGACTGAGTTCTGCTCAATGGCAGCAGCTGATGTCACTTCTTCCACCACAGCTATTTACAGGTATTCCAGGCAAACTTTCAGCAGCTTTCTCTAGCTGCTGCAATCTGGGGAGATTAACACACATATGGTATAGTTAAAAGATGGAGGAATTCCATTTGTCCTGCCTTGGACTTGGTGTGATGGGGAAATAAACTTTTATTGTGTTAAGCCATTGGGATTTTGGAACTTATATTGTAGAATAGCTGAGTTTCATGAGATTAACTGATGGAAAACATTGACACATTTAAGGAGTGCCGTCACCCTTTAAGTGCTGGCTCCCTGGAAGAGCCATGAATTTAGCTATCAAGAATCCATGATACATGGGCTTCCCTGGTGGCTCAGTGGTAGAGAACCGACCTGTCAGTGAGCTGGGTGTTTGATTCCTGGGTCAGGAAGATCTCCTGGAGAAGGAAACAGCAACCCACTTCCAGTATTCTTGCCTGGAAAGTTCTGTGGACAGAGGAACCTGATGAGCTGCAGTCCATGGGGTCACTAAAGAGTTGGACATGACTTAGCAACTAAACAACAACCACAGCCATGACACACAGCCTACAATATCAAAGCTGTTTTCATGGCCCACATGAGCTCCGATGATCCAATTATCTAGGATGGCTCTTTGCCTTTCTTTACGGAGATAAGAATCCTAAGAATCCTGGGAGACTTATCTAGCTCAGGTGTTGAGACTCCCAAGAAACTTTTCCTGATCCTTTTTTCTGGATTAGATGCCTCTCTTATGTATCTCTTAGATATATAATATGTATATGTATGTGGTATGTGACTCAGCTGGTAAAGAATTCGCCTGCAATGCGGGAGACCTGGGTTCAATCCCTGGGTTGGGGAAGATCTCCTGGAGAAGGGAACAGCTACGCATTCTGGCCTGGAGAACTCCATGGACTACATAGTCCCTGGGGTCACAAAGAGTTGGACATGACTGACTTGGACATAACTTCACTTGTGTATCTCTAGTGTGGATGTGCTTTCTATCATTATAATATTCATGCTATTATTATTGTTTATTTGCTCCCTCCCCAAACCCCAGTTAAGAGTCCCTTGAAGATAAATAATGTGGTTTTATTCCTTTTTGTTTTCCCAATGCCTAGCACAATGCTTTTCATACAGTGTTTGATAAGCCTTTGTGGAAGGAAGAAAAGAAGAGAGAAAACACGCTTAAACAAAATATCCAAACACAAAGATGGCTTTCCAAGCAGACCTATAGGGAGTGATCCCCTCATCCCGACTGTGCTTTATGAGTCTTTGTAATAATAACGCACGTATCTCCCCATGCAGGAAGGAGAATCGATGCATTATCTTCCTGTTTCCACCTCTTACCTCATTGTCTCAGTATGCGGGTACAGAGGAGTGTGGGAAATCTACGGACGACACACAATGCAGCTCACAGGAGCCTGCCGACAACCACACCTAGGAAAGCGCGTGACTTGAATCACTGAACAAAACCACGGCTCCTGCCGCTTCTCAAACAACTGTAGGGACAACTGACTGTGTTAGTTAGGGCATATGTTATTAGCATCGCTTGAGTTTTGTCCAGATTCTCAAAGTCATGACTGTAGCTTGTTCAAAGTCCTAGGACGAAGTGTAATGAACATAGGGCTTATAAGAGAGAACTCTGGGATTTGTTGGGAGATTTAGTCTCTCTGGGAGCTTCCATGGTGTCTCAGACTGTAAAGAGTCTGCCTGCAATGCAGAAGACCCGGATTCAATCCCTGAGTCGGGAAGACTCCCTGGAGAAGAGAACGGCTACCCACTCCATTATTCTTGCCTGGGGAATTCCACGGACAAAGGGGCCTGGCAGGCTATTGACCATGGGGCCGCGAAGAGTCGACACAGGCTGAGTCACTAAGTCTCTCTGGGTCTGTTTTTCACCTACAAAATTAGGAGAACTAGACCTCAAATCTCTCCTCCCCCCACCCCAAATACTATAATTTTGTGAAATTTTCATTACAATATATTTATTTTGCAGGTAAATCATATATATTTTTGGAGAAGGAGATGGCAGCCCCCTCCAGTATTCTTGCCTGGAAAATCCCATGGACAGGGGAGCCTTGTGGGCTAAAGTCCATGGGGTCGCAAAGAGTCAGACATAGCTGAGCAACTAAGCCCAAGTAATCCCATATATAGCTTTTATCACAAGCAACCTAAAAAATTCCATGGCTGTGTTTGTGACTGTGTTCAGAATTTTAGGAGGTTCATGTGCTTCCATAACGTCAAAATATCATTTTCTTCTGTACTAAGCAATCCTTTGTCCTACGGATTAGAAAGGTGAAATAGTTGTAAAAATCGTATATTCAGTTAACTCAATTGATGCTAAGAGTTCAACATTGTGTCTGCAGAACATCCAAGATCCTAGTCAATTTGCTTTTCAATTGATTATCTAAGATCCTTGTATTTACCTGTGAAAAGAAAATATCAAGTCAGAAATTCAGGGATTAGGGTTAATGCCTTGAAAATATGCAAGCAAGTGCACCCACAACCACAGATACACACAAGATTTAGACAGCTGACTGCTGTGAAAAGAAAATTATTATTCAGGGCAAGAGAATAAAGATAGTACTGGAGAAAGAAGACTTAAAGATTAACAACAACAACAGCAACAACAAAATTTAAAAGAAATAATATGGAACAATTTAGGATATATCTCAAATAGAGGTTAAATGGTTCTGATGTCTAGAGAGAAACCTAGTGTGTTAATTTCCAGGGTAGGTTGGAAAGAGAACAGGGGAATGCAGGGGCTAGTGATTCAGATAAGAAGTACCAGAATAACATTCTAGATTTAAGGGACATGAAATGAAAACTAGCAATCCAACATGAACAACAAAATTAGAAACTGGGAAAGAAGCTTAAACAACAACAACAACAACAAAAGCTGTAAAAACAGGGATTATAAAAAGAGAATGAATAGTGGCAATTGTGGTTATTTCAAAGAATATGGATGGAAGTAGTCAGCTGGTTGGTTTCACTGCTGATGATTGTCTGATATTGCTCAGACAATACTGTGAAGTAAGAGATTGTAGGCCAGCCAGAAACCAAAATGTCTGATTCAACCCTCACAACTGTGAGATTCTGCTCCCAGACTGTCTAGGATAAAATCCTTTGATGGAAAATATTGCCAGGACTGTTTCTCTTCTTGTGTAGGCTATCAGAGTGAGTGCTCCTGGTTTGGTATGCTAGAGTTTCTATGATTTCATTGCAACTGTTAATTGTTCCCTGGAGACTTGGGCCTTGTGTCTGGAATTTTACTGATTTCCAACAAAGGTTTATATTAAATTTCTGAGTTAAGAATGCTGTAAGGGTGATTTATACCACCATCTGTCAGTACCCTCCACGGACAGAGTAATTTCACTTACATAATAGAGCTAATATCTCTTTCCTGATATAGCATTTCCTGCAGCTCTCTGTCACAGAGTTTTAATTTAATGCTAACAAGGAAAATCCATATTTCCTTTCTCTCTAGGTAACTACTGGTAGGTTTCCTCCTCCACTCTATACACACTTAAAAGGTAGCTGATGACAAACGGAATGTTTTTTCCTGACTTAAATTGCCGTCCTGAGAAATAGTCCCAATCTCAGGTGCTTCCTTTCTCCACATGAGTGTCTAAGTTATTCATTCATTCTTCTTTCCTTCCCATGTATATTTCCTGAGAGTCCAGACTCCCCAACAGAGACTTAGGCACAAAGAGCTGGTAGCCAAGTCCCCTTAGAGCTGATATCTTAGGACAAACACTGGAAAATTAAACAAAGAACTAAATAATATGATGTCTGATAGGGACATTTGTTAGAAAGGAAGGATTTAGAGAGGGGTAATATGGAAGTGGGGGTTCCCAGGTGGCTCAGCAGTAAAGAATCTGCCAGCCATTGCAGGAGACATGGGTTCTATCCCTGGGGTGGGAAGATCTCCTGGAGAAGGAAATGTCAACCCACTTCAGTATCCTTGCCTGAAAAATTCCATGGGCAGAGGAGCCTGGTGTGTTACATTTCAGAGGTTTGCAAAGAGTCAGACATGACTAAGTGATGAAACAACAGCAGTACAGGAGTGAGAAATGGAGAACTCAGTGAAGCCTCTCTGAGGAGGTGATTATGAGCTGAAATGTGTAGGGAGGGAAAGGACTCAGCCAGAAGCATAATTGTGGGTAATTGTGGCTCTCTCAGGAGAAGGCAATGGCACCCCGCTCCAGTACTCTTGCCTGGAAAATACCATGGATGGAGGAGCCTGGTAGGTTGCAATCCATGGGGTCGCTAAGAGTTGGACATGACTGAGCGACTTCACTTTCACTTTTCACTTTCATGCATTGGAGAAGGAAATGGCAACCCACTCCAGTGTTCTTGCCTGGAGAATCTCAGGGACGGGGAGCCTGATGGGCTGCCGTCTGTTGGGTCCTACAGAGTCAGACACGACTGAAGCGACTTAGCAGCAGCAGCAGCAGCATGGCTCTCTCACATTCTGACTAGCAAAAGAGACACAGATGTATAGAACAGACTTTTGGACTCTGTGAGAGAGGGAGAGGGTGGGATGGTTTGGGAGAATGGCATTGAAACATGTATACTATCATGTAAGAAACGAATCGCCAATCTAGGTTAGATACAGGATACAGGATGCTTGGGGATGGTGCATTGGGATGACCCAGAGAGATGATATGGGGAGGCTGGTGGGAAGGGGGTTCAGGATTGGGAACTCATGTACACCTGTGGCAGATTCATGTCAATGTATGGCAAAACCAATATATTACTGTAAAGTAAAAAGAAAATAAATAAATAAATTTAAACAAAAATAAAATTTTCTTTAAAAAAACAAAACCGTGTCTTTCTTTTTTTTCTAGATGATCTAATACAAGTAGAAATAGATCAACTATATTAATACATTTATTTCAGTCAAAATACAGAATAATTTTTAGGTCTCTTCTTGTAATCCATACTCTGGTAAAATAGTGCTTTTATTATTATTGATGTAGATCATTTTTAAAGTAAGGCAGAGGAACCAGAGATCAAATTGCCAACATCTGCTGGATCATGGAAAAAGCAAGGGAGTTCCAAAAAAACATCTATTTCTGCTTTATTGACTATGCCAAAGCCTTTGACTGTGTGGATCACAATAAACTGTTGAAAATTCTGAAAGAGATGGGAATACCAGACCACCTGACCTGCCTCTTGAGAAATCTGTATGCAGGTCAGGAAGCAACAGTTAGAACTGGACATGGAACAACAGACTGGTTCCAAATAGGAAAAGGAGTATGTCAAACCTGTATATTGTCACCCTGCTTATTTAACTTCTATGCAGAGTACATCATGAGAAACGCTGGACTGGAAGAAACACAAGCTGGAATCAAGATTGCTGGGAGAAATATCAATAACCTCAGATATGCAGAGAACACCACCCTTATGGCAGAAAGTGAGGAGGAGCTAAAAAGCCTCTTGTTGAAAGTGAAAGAGGAGAGTGAAAAAGTTGGCTTGAAGCTCAACATTCAGAAAACGAAGATCATGGCATCTGGCCCCATCACTTCATGGGAAATAGATGGGGAAACAGTAGAAACAGTGTCAGATTTTATTTTTTTGGGCTCCAAAATCACTGCAGATGGTGACTGCAGCCATGAAATTAGACGACGCTTACTCCTTGGAAGAAAAGTTATGACCAACCTAGACAGCATATTAAAAAGCAGAGACGTTACTTTGCCGACTAAGGTCTGTCTAGTCAAGGCTATGGTTTTTCCTGTGGTCATGTATGGATGTGAGAGTTGGACTGTGAAGAAGGCTGAGCGCCGAAGAATTGATGCTTTTGAACTGTGGTGTTGGAGAAGACTCTTGAGAGTCCCTTGGACTTCAAGGAGATCCAACCAGTCCATTCTGAGGGAGATCAACCCTGGGATTTCTTTGGAAGGAATGATGCTAAAACTGAAGCTCCAGTACTTTGGCCACCTCATGCAAAGAGTTGACTCATTGGAAAAGACTTTGATGCTGGGAGGGATTGGGGGCAGGAGGAGAAGGGGACGACAGAGGATGAGATGGCTGGATGGCATCAATGACTCGATGGACGTGAGTCTGAGTGAACTCCGGGAGTTGGTGATGGACAGGGAGGCCTGGCGTGCTGTGATTCATTGGGTCGCAAAGAGTCGGACACTACTGAGCGACTGAACTGAACTGACTGAACAGGAATGGAGCAAATCTTTCTGAGATTTTTATTTTTAATGGTAATGTTTAGTTTGCTTATTTAATGCTTCAGTTATGCCATGAAATAAAAAAGATATGCTATTTTATCAAATGCAGTGGAACTGTTTTTTAATGGTATTTTCAAAGCAAGTAAACTTGAAGAATATGTTTGTTTTGTATTTAGCTGTTACATTTGAGAGAAAGAGAGGGAACCTAATTTTCCTATTATATTCCCAATATGTAGTAAAAATCAGTGTTTTCTTTTACTTCATTGATGGCCAATGCCATATAACAGGGATTATGTTGGATGACTTTAATTCAGCTGCTGGCTTTTCTAATTACTCCTGTTTCATCTTTTATTACAAAGAAATTAAAGAAATTGAATGTTCACCATATTCTTAGCTCTCTGAGAAAGATCTCTTTGTAAGGTAGTTATTAATAAAATATAGAAATCTGTTACCCATACAATTTTAACATAGCATCAACCCTTTGAGAGTAAGTACCTCTCATTTTGATTATCTGTAATACATTTAACGTCTGTTTCCTTTCTCAGTTTCTTTAAAGTTCCCATAAAGAAAAAACCGAATATATTCTACAGTGAGTGAATGGATAAACTGTGGTACTTTCATATGATGGGATGCTACTTAGCAGTTAAAAAAAAGAATGAACTGTTGATTCACAGAAAAATTTGAGAGACTCCAAAGAGAAGACCTAAGGGAAAGAAGCCCTTTTACATAAC
Organism: Aepyceros melampus; assembly: GCA_006408695.1. Classification (NCBI taxonomy): domain Eukaryota; kingdom Metazoa; phylum Chordata; class Mammalia; order Artiodactyla; family Bovidae; genus Aepyceros; species Aepyceros melampus. The sequence continues at coordinate 127,064 of SJXQ01000925.1, read as the reverse complement.
ACATATATTCTCAGAATAACAGAACTGTAGAAATGGAGAACAAATCACTGGTACCAAGATTATGGCTGAGGACAGGGAGTGACTATGATGGAATTTTGTGGGGTAATGGGACTGTTCCGATTCCTGATTATGGTGATGTTACTTGACTGTGTATTAAAATTTTAAAAAATTGTACAGTAAGAGAAAAAGTTGAAAAAAAATTAAAAATGCTTAACCAGTTTGAAAGATAACAAAAATATCTCATTGTTCTAATTGATTAATAGCAAGATTGCTTCACATATATTTGATTAGGTATTTAAATATTTTTTATGCATTGTATATGCCCCAGTTAGATTTATGTTTGTTTTTATGTGATTTATTGAGGGACAATTTGCATATGATAGAATTGACCCTTTTAATGTGTCAGTTAGGGCTATAAATCAAAGGCTTGATTGGGCTTGGAGAACCTGTTTTCTCTGTGGCTCCCTCACATGACTCAGGAGGCCTCAGTTCCTTGCCATGTGGGCTTCCCCTTAGAGCTCCTTTGAGTGTTCATTATGGAATGGTAGCTGGCTTTTTTGAAGTGAGTGAACCAATAGATCTAGCAAGATAGAAACATAATGTCTTTTATGAAGTAGCGTTGCAAGTTTTATACCATCATTATGCAGAATCCTTTTCATAAGTAATCCACACTCTAGAGGAGGGGAATAGAGCTCTATCTTTTAAGGAATGTTTATATAAAAGAAAATTTATGAATATGTTTTAAAACTCCATTCCACATGATATTTTTTCATTAGGAATACTAATGATGTTGGGTAAATTTCACTGTGACTTGTTTTGAATTGCTACTATTCTATATTTAGATAGTCAAAATTCTAAGGTAAGGTACATATAAATATGGTTTTTATGAATTGTCAAAAACGTATATACTCTTTAAGTTCTCTACTAATTTTGAATTTATTTTGTAAACGTTATTTTTGAAAAATTTCTTAAATGTTTTGATAATCTTGTTTCTGTTTTCAGGGTACCAAGATACCATTTAATTATTCCAGCTCTGGTCCTGTTGGTTCTCTTCATTTCTATTAAGCATATGAATTATAGGAATGTGTTTATTGAAATAAATGGCTTATTTTTTCCCTCTCAGCTGATTTGAATAGGATGCACAGACAAAATATAGATGCCTACCATAACCCAGATGCAAGAACATATGAAGATAAAAGGGCTGTTGTATCTCTAGACCAAAATTTAGCCACTTCAAATGCTGAGAACCAAGAAGATGCTGCAAATAAAAACTCAGGTTTTTAATCATATATATATATTTAAGTTTCTAAAGTTGTTCAGTAGCATTTCTCTTCTGTTCTCCAACAAAGTTCTTATTAAGGTTTTGAGAATTTGGTTTTTCTGAGTCAAAAAGCATAACACATTCTTTATGCTATTTACAATAACTTTTCTATATAGGTATTTTGAAAAAATGAATTTTTGCCCCTTAATATTATACTATGTATTTCTTCTCAGCTTTATTAGTTCTTATATATACTTTAGCTGTGCTAAGAGCTTCATTTTGCTAGTGGGAAGGACATTTCTTAAATAGTTTCCTTTTTTTTTTTTAACCCATATAGAGTTTGGTTCTTACACCCATAAGAATTAGTTTAAATTAGTGAAAACATACCAGATGTTATATGATAAATTATACAGTGAAATTCATTTTTTGTTTGTTTTATAAACATTTGCCCTCCCTTATAAGCCACAGTGTACAAAGAAGTAAATAATTTACTTTGACTTCTGGTCACATCTCCCTTTCATAAGCATATACCTTTGGTTTGGTATTAAACAGGGTCCTTTAAAGATTCTGTGAATTAAAAATTATTCAGTATCTTTATGACTTGCCAGGAAAATTTGTAATCATCTTTCTTCATCAAGTATATATGAAAATATGTTATATATTTAGAATTCAAGTGAAGTTTAAAGAATATACTACCTTATACTGTATTTTGATGCCTATAAAAATAACCGTTTATTTACAGCAAATTGAATTATTAAGGACTCAGAGTGAGAGCCAAATTAATAATTTCATCAAAAATTCTACTTTTTAGTAGTCCAAAAATCAAAACTAGTTTCACTGTGTAAAAATCTACTGTGGATCAAAGTAGGAAAGTATTTTCTTATAATTAGAGATTAAATAGTGATACAGGCTGTCCATGGAAACAACCTACAGTACAGCTCTTGAAGTGTTCCAAAAGGCTACAGAAATTAGTGCTGCTATCAAAGGCTTGAAAGATGCAAGGCTAGTAATTCGAATCAGAGCTCACCATTTAGTCTGCCTGTTTGGCCAATAAGTCATATGTATTAAACATTTAAAAATTTTTTTAAAAGACTGTATGATCAGTCAGGGATATTTTGAAAGGACTTTTTAGTACAGTGTTCTTGTCTAAAATAAAAATTTTGGGGAGAGCACAGAGCATTTACTGTAAATAAATGGGGAATGTGACCAGAAGTCAAAGTAAACTTATTTTATTTCTTTGTACATCAAAACACCTTTTCATTTTATTGTAGAGAATTTTTGCTTCTTTCTGATGACCATTATTTTTCTCTTCATTGGCTATTGCTTCTGGAGCAGTCTGATTGCGATCAGTGGTACAGACCCCTTCTCTACTCCTCTCTTCCACCCCCTGTATTGTTTGTACATAGTTCCCTCTTAGCTTAGAACTTTCTCTGTCATCGTAATAACACGTCAGGCATCTAGCTTTGCTTACCAAGCAAAAACACAGGAAAAATAGAAAGTTTCCATGACTGTTTCCCAAAAAAAGAGCACAACCTTGATGACTGAATATGCACAGCAGATTTTGTTATCTATTGTGTCTTACACCAGGGTTTTGGTGCTAATTCGTGTCCAGGATGTGGTCAGGATGCTCTAGTTTAAGAAATCATAAAATGTTTAAATTCCCCTTTTTTGTGCATTGAAATTCCCTAAATTAACTTTCATTTCTTAAGAATTAACCTAAAACAGACTTTCTGAAGGCAAAAAACCTATTGAAAGTCACCTAATTTGTTGCTATGCCATCATATATGTATATGAGTTTATGTATGTGTGTGTGTGTGTGTAGTTATATACATCTGTTTACACATACAATATACATATGTGACATGTATTTTAAAGGCCCAGCTGCTACTGCTACTGCTGCTAAGTCGCTTCAGTCGTGTCCAACTCTGTGCGACCCCATGGACTGCAGTCACCTAGGTTCCTCCGTCCATGGGATTTTCCAGGCAAGAGTATTGGAGTGGGTTGCCATTGCCTTCTCCTAAAAGGCCTTAAGGGAGCTCAAATATGCCTGGAAGTTGAATATCTTAATATATACTTGAGATTCACTATCCTCTAATATTTTGTCTTCATTAGGCCTGTTTTAAAAGCTCTTCTTAATGTTTGTTGTTTTTCTTTTACTTCATGGTTTTTGGATGAAAAATCATGTTTATAAAGTTCATACTAATTTGGATTAAATTTATTTTTTTGCTTATTATGATGCTTGAATGCATTTTCATTTTCTTTGTTTAGAGCATGTCTTTCCCTTTGGTTTTGTTTTATAATGTTTTTATGTTTAAAGGAACTTATCTTGCCTGTCTCTAACAATACTTCTTCTCTAATTGCTCAAAGGTTTAGAATTTGACAGATCTCAATGTGAAACAAACTACTCAGTTTTGTTTTGCTGATCAGCTTTTCCACCATAACCTAAGCTTTTAATGTTTAGGTATTGATTTGCCTTTCTGCTGATCTATTCAAGTAAGCATTAGTTAAATTTAAATACAAAGGAAAAGAGACCTAGATGACAGCTGAACTGCAAAACAATTGGCTTACAACCACTATATGAGTGAGAGAAATAAATGCTTTAGATTGATGGTATAAGGAAACTAAACATGACATTTTTATATAAATATAAAATGATATTAAAAAGTTATGTGAGCCTTAAATTTGCATATAATTTTTTTCTGCATTCAAAAGACTGCTAGGATATACTTATTTTCCAGGCTGCTTTTATAAAATAGTATTTTTCCTTTCCCAGAATGTTTAATACTATTTATAAATAATATATATATAGCATATTTTTAATCTTCAAATTTATATCATTAATCTGATATAACTTTTAAGTAAAAAGTATTACAGTGATTAAAAGTCATTTTAATTTTGTAAAAATTAAAAATGTTTTTAGAGCTAATTTTCTAATCTGTGTTTTAAACCATGGATAGGAATCCACTGATTTTTTAAAAGCAATTTTAGAAATTTTTCACATGTGTATACATAATACATTTTAATGTGTAATTAAGCAGTATTCTTAAGAAAAGAATATTTATATCATACATAAGAACTTAAATGTGTGCTTTATAAATTTTATTTTAAAGCTTTTGCTGCAGTGAGAGCTGTTTCAGTTACTAACTTTTATGTTTCCTTGATGACTTTCAGATATAGCTATATTATGATTTTTCAACTGTGTATTAATTTTATTTTAGTTTCACCATTTTTTCCCTCTCTTTTCATCTGGTCTTTAGATTCTAATCTTGGTCGTCTTCCAAGTTTAGCCTCTGGGCTTCCATATTTAGCACATTTTTTTCAAAATTTCAATTTATTTAGCAAAGTCTTTATTCTTTAACCTTTATGTTTTCTAAGCACTGGCTATGGTATGTTTTTGCAAAATTTCCTTTTCAAGGTCATATGCAAACACAGAGCTCTCCTTTTGCTCGGGGAAATATTTTTAGTGAGCCTCCAACTGAACTTCAGATTAAACAACAGGAATTATACAAGAATTTTCTTCGTTTTCAGGTGAAATGCTTATTTGATCATGGTTTCAAAGTTTCATAAAAGTTTTAATAAACTTACAAAGATTTTATCCACAAGATAAAGAATAAATTCTAAAATGCCATGCAGTTATCTAAAATATCTAATTCATATTAGATAGAAATTATATTATTTATATTATTATACTGTTTTACTTATATATGAAAAAGGAATAAGGAGACATGTTAGGTATACCAGTTGACTTAATCTTTGTAAAATTTTGTTAAATCATTAAGTGTTAGAGTGTTGGAATTTCTAAAACTGAAACTCTTAAAATGTTCACCTATTAGGCATAAAATGAATCTTTCTAGATGTTTATGTGTTAACAGAAATAGTTTTTTCTAAATGATTTTATATTCTTGACTCAGTTTAGTTTGTAAGTAAATATTAAAAATACTTTCACATTTTGTATTTATTTGCTTCATTTATGTGTGTAAACAAATTGCATTTAAAACACTAGAAATGCCCAGAGAAAGACACTTGAGCATCAGGTGTTTATTAAGCAAATGGGTTTATTGAACTCTTATACTGTGTCCACCCTTGGGATGGAACCTGAGGTGAATTAGACACCTGCCCATAGTGGGCTCACAATATTTTCTCTTCTTGCCATCCTCCCTTCCATACCCACACTTACAACCCAGTGTCAGATTAATCCTTTGGCCAGGTTAATCTTCCTTTGATGCAATTTCTCATGCTTTTCTTCTTTATTTAAAATGTCAGTAGCTTTTCTAAATAAAATGTCCATATTCCTTAGTCTGACACTTAAGGCTATCCAGTCTGATCCCAGCCTCTTAAATTCTTCTTAAAGAGAGTCTACTCAAAGATGCCATCTTTCTGATCCTAATTATTATGGACTCTTAAAAAAGCAGTGACATAATGGATGTGGTCTTAAGGATAATTGATCTGGCAATACTGCTGAAGTATTTTGGGTGGATTTAAAGGACTGGAAGCATGGGTCACAGACAACTAGCTAATCTGATCACATGGACCACAGCCTTGTCTAACTCAATGAAACTAAGCCATACCATGTGGGGCAACCCAGGACAGACGGATCATGGTGGAGAGGTCGGACAGAATGCGGTCCACTGGAGAAGGGAATGGCAAACCACTTCAGTATTCTTGCCTTGAGAACCCCATGAACAGTATGAAAAGGCAAAATGATAGAACACTGAAAGATGAACTCCCCAGGTTGGTAGGTGCCCAATATGCTACTGGAGATCAGTGGAGAAATAAATCCAGAAAGAATGAAGGGATGGAGCCAAAGCAAAAACAACACACAGTTGTGGATGTGACTGGTGATAGAAGCAAGGTCTGATGCTGTAAAGAGCAATATTGCATAGGAATCTGGAATGTCAGGTCCATGAATCAAGGCAAATTGGAAGTGGTCAAACAGGAGATGACAAGAATGAACATTGACATTCTAGGAATCAGTGAACTAAGGTGGACTGGAATGGGTGAATTTAACTCAGATGACCATTATATCTACTACTGTGGGCAGGAATCCCTAAGAAGAACTGTAGTAGCCATCATGGTCAACAAGAGAGTCCAAAATGCAGTACTTGGATGCACTCTCAAAAATAACAGAATGATCTCTTCATTTCTAAGGCAAACCATTCAATATCACAGTAATCCAAGTCTATGCCCTGACCAGTAATGCTGAAGAAGCTGAAGTTGAACAGTTCTATGAAGACCTACAAGACTTTTCTAGAACTAACAGCCCAAAAGATGTCCTTTTCATCATAGGGGACTGGAATGCAAAAGTCAAGAAACACCTGAAGTAACAGGCAAATTTGTCCTTGGAGTACAGAATGAAGCAGGGCAAAGGCTAATAGAGTTCTGCCAAGAGAACACACTGGTCATAGCAAACACCCTCTTCCAACAACAGAAGAGAAGACTCTACACATGGACATCACCAGATGGTCAACAATGAAATCAGATTGATTATATTCTTTGCAGCCAAAGATGGAGAAGCTCTATACAGTCAACAAAAACAAGACCAGGAGCTGACTATGGCTGAGATCATGAACTCCTTATTGCCAAATTCAGACTGAAATTGAAGAAAGTGAAGAAAACCACTAGACCATTCAGGTATGGCCTAATGAAATCCCTTATGACTATACAGTGGAAGTGAGAAATAGATTTAAGGGACTAGATCTGATAGAGTACCTGATGAACTATGGACAGAGGTTCCTGACATTGTACAGGAGACAAGGATCAAGACCATATCCAAGAAAAAGAAATGCGAAAAAGCAAAATGGCTGTCTCAGGAGGCCTTACAAATAGCTGTGAAAAGAAAGGAAGTGAAAAGCAAAGGAGAAGAGGAAAGACATACTCGTTTGAATGCAGAGTTCTAAAGAATAGCAAGGAGAGATAAGAAAGACTTCCTCAGAGATCAGTGCAAAGAAATAGAGGAAAACAATAGAATGGGAAACACTAGAGATCTCTTCAAGAAAATTAGAGATACCAATGGAACATTTTATGCAAAGATAGGCTCATTAAAGGACAGAAAGGGTATGGACCGAACAGAAGCAGAAGATATTAAGAGGTGGCAAGAATACACACAAGAACTGTACAAAAAAGAACTTCATGACCAAGATAATCACAATGGTGTGATCACTCACCTACAGCCAGACATCCTGGAATGTGAAGTCAAGTGAGCCTTAAGAAGTGTCATTATGAACAAAACTAGTGGAGGTGATGGAATTCCAGTTGAGCTATTTCAAATCCTAAAAGATGATGCTGTGAAAGTGCTGCATTCAATATGCCAGCCAAGTTGGAAAACTCTGCAGTAGCCACAGGACTGGAAAGGGTCAGTTTGTATTCCAGTGCCAAAGAAAGACAATGCCAAAGAATGCTCAAACTACTGCACAATTGCACTCATTTCACACGCTAGTAAAGTAATGCTTAAAATTCTGCAAGCTAGGCTTCAGCAATACGTGAACTGTGAACTTCCAGATGTTCAAGCTGGTTTTAGAAAAGGCAGAGGAACCAGAGATCAAATTGCCAACATCCACTGGATCATGGAAGAAGCAAGAGAGTTCCAGAAAAACATCTATTTCTGCTTTATTGACTCTGCCAAAGCCTTTGACTGTGTGGATCACAGTAAACTGGAAAATTCTGAAAGAGATGGGAAGAAATACCAGACCACCTGACCTGCCTCTTGAGAAACCTATATGCAGGTCAGGAAGCAACAGTTAGAACTAGACTTGGAACAATAGACTGGTTCCAAATAGGAAAAGGAGTACGTCAAGGCTGTATATTGTCACTGTGCTTATTTAACTTATATGCAAAGTACATCATGAGAAACACTGGGCTGGAAGAAGCACAAGCTGGAATCAAGGTTGCCGGGAGAAATAATCAATAACCTCAGATATGCAGATGACACCACCCTTATGGCAGAAAGTGAAGAAGAACTAAAGAACCTCTTGATGAAAGATGAGAGTGAAAAAGTTGGCTTTAAGCTCAACATTCAGATAACGAAGATCATGGCATCTGGTCCCATCACTTCATGGCAAATAGATGGGGAAACAGTGTCAGACTTTATTTTTGGGGGCTCCAAAATCACTGCAGATGGTGATTGCAGCCATGAAATTAAAAGACGTTTACTCCTTGAAAGGAAAGCTATGACCAACCTAGACAGCCTATTAAAAAGCAGAGATGTTACTTTGCCAACAAAAGTCCATCTAGTCAAAGCTATGGTTTTTCCAGTTGCCATGTATAGATATGAGAGTTGGACCATAAAGAAAGCTGAACACTGAAGAATTGATGCTTTTGACCTGTGGTGTTGGTAAGACTCTTGAGAGAGTTCCTTGGACTGCAGAAGATCCAACCAGTCCATCCTAAAGGAGATCAATCCTGTATATTCATTGGAAGGACTGATGCTCCAATATTTTGGCCACCTGATGGGAAGAACTGACTCATTGGAAAAGACCCTGATGCTGGGAAAGATTGAAGGCAGGAAGAGAAGGGGATGACAGAGAGTGAGATAGTTGGATGGCATCGCCAACTTGATGGACATGAGTTTAAGCAAGCTCTGGGAGTTGGTGATAGACAGGGAAGCCTGGCATGCTGCAGTCCTTGGGGTCACAAAGTGTTGGACGTGACTGACTAAACTGAGGGTAGAATTTAGGGAAAAATAAATCATGTCATTTTGTGGTCTTTTGTTGTTTGTAAGATAGTTTAACATATATTCTCTTATAAACCTCACAACTCTCTGAGGAAGGTATTACTATTTTTATTTTAAGACCAAAAAAGGCTGAGGCTCTCCTGTGTTGGCAGAACTAGCACGTTGACCTCAAGTCTCCTGCCTTTAAGTGTCATACCTAGAGAGTCCACTCCCTCCAGTGTCTTTCTTCTGGGAAAAAACTAGTAGTATTGTGGGAAACTTTCACTTACTAGTTTCAGAATAAGTTCAACCTTCAGTTCTTCCAGCCTATAAAATGGTGGTTTATGTATTTTTCTTTTAGGAGTCTGTTAAAATCTCCTGCTTGTCCCCCAAACAAAATCTATTCCAGAGCTCCAAGAAAATGTAAAATAGCTAAATGGTATTTATTAATATCAACAATATAGTGTCAGACAAAAAGAATCCCCAAACTTAAGTGTTAAAAGAAATGTTATAAAATGTTCAGATCTGTGCACAAAGATGCAAAGGAAGCCTTAGCTCCATGTCTGCATAAATTAAGTTTTAACACTAAAAAACTTATACCCTTAGTTTTAGTGCAGCAATAGTCTTCACGTTCTTCAAATTTGATGAATAATACATGTGAGTGTTTAGATGTCATTTTAAACTGCAACTTTAAAAGTAATTAGCAAGTTTAACAAACTATTTGCAGGACCATTGACTACTTTTGTATTATATGGTTTGCAAACCATTGACCTGAGCAATAACTTTTCTCTTTCTGTTGAAGAGCTGTGTGGCATTTTTGTTGGAATGATATTTCTGTGGATTCATTAGGTGTGAGATCATTTATGAATGTGACCCATTAATGGTGAAATGACCTGGTGGTTGTGATTATTTTTTTCATGGAGGAGGAAAAGGGAACTGAGTGTTAAATGTGTGGTTTTATTGTATGGTTCATGAATGATGTTTTCTTTAGGGCTATTGTAATTGAGGTGATTACATACACACCACTTAGTCCTAAATATCAGGACTGTACATATTTAAAAGGTGTGTGATAAATGTTGGAAAAAGCCCTAGCATGTAAAGTTGTAGCATAGGTTAAGACTGCAGTTCTTATAGCTCAAAAGTTTGACAGCACTAAATATAGCAACCTTGAGACTAGAGGAAGTGCAGAGAAGAACTCTTAAAATATTGTGAATAGTCATGATCAGTCCATACTTAAGAGAGATAAAAATTATTGATATCCTTAAACCAGCATCATGAATCCTCAGATCCCGTGCTGTCATCCTTCTGTGTCTCATTCATGAAGGATGTAGACTATCTCTTAGGGTCTTCTTCCTGTCACATTGTAGACTTTGCCTTATAATATTCGCCTAGAACACTCAGCACTGCAGGTTTCAGGTGGCATTCAAAGAGAACTTAATTATGAATCCTTGTAGCTGACATCTTCATACACCTTACATCTTGTCATTAGAAAGAAAATAAGAAAGGCTGTTCTAGGGAAGAGATTTCTACTTAAAGAATGGTTGCTAAAACATTTCACTGCTATTTCAGGATAACTAGTCACAAGGAACTTTGAGACATAATAGTAGTAGTCATTATAGAATAATATAATCATGAATTACTAAGTATTGGACCTTCTACACAGGAACTTTTATGTTTTTTACATACATATTTTCATTTCAATCTTTGAGCACCACTTTGAGATATAGACGTTAGTAACTCTTTTTACCAAATGACAAACTGAACCAGGAAGTTTCATAAGGTCTGTGCGAGCTGGAATTTTACTTAGAGCTCTTATCATTATTTCATGTGGCCTCTAATACAATACAGAAAACTGAAAAATTTAGAAACTTATTTACAAAAGCAGGATATAAAGGTTGAATTCATAGGATAACAGGGTAAATTCAGTGGTTTTCTAACTTTTCAGTAGTTTCACAAAGTAATAACTAGGTTTAATTGTTTAGATTGAGGAAAAGAAGCAAAGAGAAGAAGCAGAGCGAGAGAGATTAAGAATTGCTGAAGAAAAAGAAGAAAAACGGCTTGCAGAACAGAGAGCTCGAATCCAACAAGAGTATGAAGAGGAGCAGGAAAAGAAAAGGGAGAAAGAGGAGGAGGTGCATTTTTTCCCCTACTTTTTCTGCTTAGTCTGAGAGTGAACTCCTTACTTTGACTTGAAAAGATACCTATTACTCACAAAGGAGAACAGTCTTGGAGTACATTTAGAAAACAGCAGATTAATATGCATTTGTTAGATGTTATTTTATAAAAATGAAATACTAAATTAAGAAAAGAGATACTAAATTAAGAAATACTAAATTAAGAAAAGAGATAAACTGTTTTTTACAGCCAGAAAATAGTTTAGACTGACTAGCATGTTGTAATATTTTAGATGCCTAATATTTTTTTATTAAGCAGACCAGTATGTCATCTATGGGCTTCCTTGATAACTCAGCAGTAAAGAATCTGCCTGCAGTGCAGGAGACACAGTTTTGATCCTTGGGTCGAGAAGATCCCCTGGAGGAGAAAATGGCAACCCACTCCAGTATTCTTGCCTGGAAAATCCCATGGCCAGAGGAGCCTGGTGGGCTATAGTCCAAAGAGTCGCAAAGAATCGGACACAACTGAGCGACTTGAGCACATATCATCTCTACTCTCCATTTTATCTCTATTTCACACGAATATGAATGAACTGAATGTGTGTATGGAGTGTGTATTTTTTCTTTATTTTAAAGCAAAGACTGAAAAACGAAGAGCTTATTCGGTAGCTGAAGAAAGACGAAAAGAAGCAGAAAGAAAGAAGAAAGAAGAAGAAGAAAAACATAACCTACAACTTCAGCACTACTATGAAAGAGAAAACATGATTGGGGAAGATACAAAGGTAAGTTTCAGAGAAAAATGTCTGTGGAACCCATTGTTTAACCCATTTTACCTGTAAAAGTAGGGTGGTCAGCAAAAAGAGAGCAGAGGAGGTGCTTTTGTCTCTACTTCCGTTGTGGTGCTTTTCTGGGTGCAGTGCACTGAACTTCCTGTACTAGGTAATGTCACTGTGCTTTGCTGTATTTTCCCTGCTGTGAACAGAGTAGTCTTGTTCCCATGGTCCGTAGACAAGCACCCCAGGAAGTGTTCCTGATAAGATTGAAAGTGTTTGGAAACTTTTGTAGCAATTTGTCATTATGATTTTATGTCTGTTGAATCTGTGTAAAAAAAAAAATTGGGTTTGAATTTTGTAACATCTGTTAAAAGTTTTTATTTAGCTAGTACAGTTGACGCTTGAACAAGGGTTAAGCCCAGGGGTTAATCCACGTGTGTAATTGATAACTGGCCCTCCATACTTGCAGTTCCTACACGTCTGTGTAATCAGCCCACTGCTGCCTGTAGTACTGCAGCATTTGATACAGAAAAATATCTCTGTGGAAGTGGACCTGTGTGGTTCAAACCTGCATTGTTCAAGGATCAACTATAATTCATTCTTACTCTTCTATGCATCTGTCCATGATGGATTGGAAATTAAAAAAGAAACTTGTGGCTCACTGCAGATTGATTTGAAGTCCATGTTTCTGAGATGGGGGTTGATTCACCCTTAGGTGCATGAATCAGTTATTAAGTGTTTTCTCTTTAGAAAATCAGTTTGCCCTTATGAAAATCCAGTTCATATCTTTGCTTGTATTTCAGAGGTATATTTAAAATTTAGTATGTACAGTATCACTTGTTTAGTTACTGTCATGTCCATCTGTTTTGCAACCCCATGGCCTGTAGCCCACAGACTCCTCTGTCCATGGGATTTCCAGGCAAGAATACTGGAGTGGGTTTCCATTTGCTTCTCCAGTGGATCTTCTGACCGATGAATTGAACCCACATCTCCTGCATTGGCAGGCAGATTCTTACCATTGAGCCCATAGTATCACTCAGTTCAGTCGCTCGGTTGTGGCCGAGTCTTGGTGACCTCATGAATTGCAGCACACCAGGCCTCCCTGTCCATCACCAACTCCTGGAATTCACCCAAACTCATGTGCATTGAGTCGGTGATGCCATCCAGCCATCTCATCCTCTGTCGTCCCCTTCTCCTCCTGCCCACAATCCCTCCCAGCATCAGAGTCTTTTCCAATGAGTCAACTCTTCACATGAGGTGGCCAAAGTACTGGAGTTTCAGCTTTAACATCATTCCTTCCAAAGAACACCCAGGACTGATCTCCTTTAGAATGGACTGGTTGGATCTCCTTGCAGTCCAAGGGACTCAAGAGCTTTCTCCAACACCACAGTTCAGAAGCATCAATTCTTCGGCACTCAGCTTTCTTCACAGTCCAACTCTCACATCCATACATGACCACTGGAAAAACCATAGCCTTGACTAGACGGACCTTTGTTGGCAAAGTAATGTCTCTGCTTTTCAGTATACTGTCTAGGTTGGTCATAACTTTCCTTCCAAGGAGTAAGCGTCTTTTAATTTCGTGGCTGCAGTCACCATCTGCAGTGATTTTGGAGCCCCCCAAAATAAAGTCTGACACTCCACTGTTTCCCCATCTATTTCCCATGAAGTGCTGGGACCAGATGCCATGATCTTCATTTTCTGATTGTTGAGCTTTAAGACAACTTTTTCACTCTCCTCTTTCATCAAGAGGCTTTTTAGTTCCTCTTCAATTTCTGCCATAAGAGTGGTATCATCTGCATATCTGAGGTTATTGATATTTCTCCCGAGGATCTTGATTCCAACTTGTGCTTCTTCCAGCCCCGCGTTCCTCATGATGTACTCTGCATGTAAGTTAAATAAGTGACAGTATACAACCTTGTTGTACTCCTTTTCCTATTGGAACCAGTCTGTTATTCCATGTCCAGTTCTAACTGTTGCTTCCTGACCTGCATACAGATTTCTCAAGAGGCAGGTCAGGTGGTCTGGTATTCCCATCTCTTTCAGAATTGTCCAGTGTTTGTTGTGATCCACACAGTCAAAGGCTTTGGCATAGTCAATAAAGCAGAAATAGATATTTTTCTGGAACTCTTTTGCTTTTTCAGTGATCCAGCGGATATTTGGCAATTTGATCTCTGGTTCCTCTGCCTTTTCTAAAACAAGCTTGAACATCTGCTGAAGCCTGGCTTGGAGAGTTTTGAGCATTACTTTACTAGCATGTGAGATGAGTGCAATTGTGCAGTAGTTTGAGCATTCTTTGGCATTGCCTTTCTTTGGGATTGAAGTGAAAGCTGACCTTCTCCAGCCCTGTGGCCACTGCTGAGTCTTCCAAATTTGCTGGCATATTGAGTGCAGCACTTTCACAGCATCATCTTTTAGGATTTGAAATAGCTCCACTGGAATTCCATCACCTCCACTAGCTTTGTTCATAGTGATGCTTTCTAAGGCCCACTTGACTTCACATTCCAGGATGTCTGGCTGTAGGTGAGTGATCACACCATCGTGATTATCTTGGTTGTGAAGATCTTTTTGTACAGTTCTTCTGTGTATTCTTGTTACCTCTCCTTAATATCTTGGCTTCTGTTATGTCCATACCATTTCTGTCCTTTATCGAGCCCATCTTTGCATGAAATGTTCCATTGGTATCTCTGATTTTCTTGAAGAGATCTCTAGTGTTTGCCATTCTATTGTTTTCCTCTATTTCTTTGCATTGATCGCTGAAGAAGGCTTTCTTATTTCTTCTTGCTATTCTTTGGAACTCTACATTCAGATGCTTATATTTTTCCTTTTCTCCTTTGCTTTTCGCTTCTCTTCTTTTCACAGCTATTTTTAAGGCCTCCTCATGTCAGGAGGCAGTGTGAGGAATCCCACCCGTGACAAGGTCATGCGGCAGAGACCCGATGGGCAGTGGTGATTTGGGTCTAGGGTTTCCCCCTGGTATTTCCTGAGCATGTACCCCCAAAATAAAAATCTCCCTGACTTATTATTTCCACTCTTCTGACACTCTCTGGAAAAAGTTAATTCAGGGCTTTAGTCTTCTGCATTTGAAAGGAGTGTTTTCAGCTCAATCCCCTCTGATAACGCTCTAACTTGCCAACAGGTTCCCCTGAACCTTTTATAGCTTATGAATTGCTTACAACCCCCAACTGCGAGGGGCACAAAGCTTAAAGCATCTTAAAGATACAGAGCCTTTTCTAAAGAGCTAAAAATCATAGTGGTGACAGGATTTCACTGTTGACTCAAATGATTGCTGCCAGGCCTCCATATTCTTTATCTTTTAGGCACCTGGGAGGATGTTAAGCAATGTAATCGGGATATAGAAAAAGGTATATAGTAGTTTTGATGTTAACAACACTAGACTTTTGAGCTAATTACCTTTCTTTTGTTATAAATCACTGTACTCCTTTTACTTGTTATAAATTGCTGTGTCCTTGCTATGTAAGAATGTGACTTTATTTAGTGCTTTCTGAGAGTGGCGCCAGACTTTGGGAAGAACAACACATATAAGTCTTCTGGTTAACAAACCCTTATCAGAAAAGAGCCGTAAAATGTTAATTGGCCTTTTGGCCAGAAGATGATATAAATCACCTAAGACTTGTGTATACAACTAGGTATGCAGAGAGAAAATCCTGGTTTTGATAAGAGTCTGGGCTGCTAATGCTGCATAACCTTGTGCTACCCATTGATCTCTGTGTATAATCAAAAATATAAAAGGCCTTGAAGGACAATAGGGGCCAGGCCAGTCGCTGGACTGGTTTCCCCCGAGTCTCCTCTTTACTCTAATTTCTGGCTGAATTCCCATCTAGGGCATGGAGGCTCGCCATGTCTACTTATTTCTCCTGGCTTCTAAGATCCACGTGAGGGGGAGCCCAAGGCAGGGCACCCCCCTGATATTCAGGAGGACGCCGGTGGCCTAACGTAGATGATGCAAACTTCTTGTCTCGAGTTTTATTAATTCTCCACGTAAACCAAGTTATTCAGCCTCTTTTCTCCACTTAATTTTCCTACTATACTATTTCTTTCTAATCTAATCTTATATTAATAAATAAGTTTTTCCACGCCACGCTGTCCCCGCTTCGAATTTCCCTGGATCCACAGGGGCTGGACCCTGGCATCCTCAGACAGCCATTTTATGTTTTTGCATTTCCTTTCCATGGGAATGGTCTTGATCCCTGCCTCCTGTATAATGTCACAAACCTCTGTTTATAGTTCATCAGGCACTCTATCAGATCTAGTCCCTTGAATGTATTTCTCACTTCCACTGTATAATCATAAGGCATTTGATTTAGGTCATACTTGAATGGTCTAGTGGTTTTCAATACTTTCTTCAGTTTCAGTCTGAATTTGGCAATGAGAAGTTCATGATCTGAGCCACAGTCAGCTCCCTGTCTTGTTTTTGCTGAGTGTATAGAGCTTCTCCATCTTTGGCTGCAAAGAATATAATCAGTCTGATTTCGGTGTTGACCATCTGGTGATGTCCATGTGTAGAGTCTTCTCTTGTGTTGTTGGAAGAGGGTGTTTGCTATGACCAGTGTGTTCTCTTGGCAGAACTCTATTAGCCTTTGCCCTGCTTCATTCCATATTCCAAGGGCAGATTTGCCTGTTACTCCAGGTGTTTCTTGACTTTCTACTTTTGCATTCCATTCCTCTATAACGAAAAGGACATCTGTTTTGGGTGTTAGTTCTAAAAGATCTTGTAGGTCTTCATAGAACCGTTCAACTTCAGCTTCAGCATTACTGTTTGGGGCATAGACTTGAACTACAGTGATAGTGAATGGTTTGCCTTGGAATCGAACAGAGATCATTCTGTCATTTTTGAGGTTGCATCCAAGTACTGCATTTCAGACTCTCTTGTTGACCATGATGGCTACTCCATTTCTTCTGAGGGATTCCTGCCCACAGTAGTAGATATAATGGTCATCTGAGTTAAATTCACCCATTCCAGTCCACTTTAGTTTGCTGATTCCAGAATGTCGATGTTCACTCTTGCCATCTCCTCTTTGACCACTTCTAATTTGCCTTGATTCATTTACCTGACATTCCACGTTCCTATGCCATATTGCTCTTGACAGCATCGAACCTTGCTTCTATCACCAGTCACATCCACAACTGTGTATTGTTTTTCCTTTGGCTCCGTCCTTTCATTCTTTCTGGAGTTATTTCTCCACTGATCTCCAGTAGCATATTGGGCACCTACCAACCTGGGGAGTTCATCTTTCAGTGTCCTATCATTTGCCTTTTCATACTGTTCATGGGGTTCTCAAGGCAAGAATACTGAAGTGGTTTGCCATTTCCTTATCCAGTGGATCTCATTCTGTCAGATCTCTCCACCTTGTCCCGTCTGTCTTGGGTGGCCCCCCAGGGCATGGTTTAGTTTCATTGAGTTAGACAAGGCTGTGGTCCGTGTGATCAAATTGACTAGTTTTCTGTGATTATGGTTTCAGTGTGTCTGCCCTCTGATGCCTTCTCGCAACAACTACTGTCTTACTTGGGTTTCTCTTACCTTTTACTTGGGGTATCTCTTCATGGCTGCTCCAGCAAAGTGCAGCTGCTGTTCGTTACCTCAGACGAGGGGTATCTTCTCACCGCCACCCCTCCTGACCTTGAATGTGGAGTAGCTCCTCTCGGCCCTCATGTGCCCGCACAGCCACCACTCCTTGGACGTGGGGTTGCTCCTCTTGGCTGCTGCCCCTGGCCTCGGGCATGGGGTAGTTTCTCCTGGCTGCCACCCCTTAATAAGGATCTGTAAATCCATTTGTTTATTCTAACCCCTTGCCCTCCAGAGTGGAGTAGCTCCTCCAGCTGCCGCCCCTGGCCTCTGGCGGAGGGTAGCTCCTCTGGGCTAAGGATATGTAAGTCGATTTGTTTATCCTGACCAATATATTTGATCTTACCTAATTGAATTTCTGACTTCTTGGGTAGATATGTTTTTTAATGGAAGGTAGTTGATTTACAATATCAATATATTGGTTTTGAGTGTACAACATAGGATCTAATATTTTTATAGCTTTTTTGGTAAATATTTTATTAAATTAAAGCAATAGTAGTCCGAACCTCTTTGGTGGTCTTGTTAACTATTAGCAGTGTGTGTGTTTGCATATGTATATGTTTACATATATATGTGTGTGTGTGTATGCACACACATACATGTTGGGGTATGTGTATACACACATAGACATATGTTGGGGAGTATGTGTGTATATGCATATATATATATATATATATTTCCCGCCCCTCCTCCCACATCAGCACTTGCGACAGCCTTCTCCTGTGGTTCCTGCTCTTCAGAATAAGATTGCAGGCAGACTCCAAAGACCTCCTTCAGTTGACAGCATTATAACTTCCTTTACTCAGGTATATGCTTTTTCTTTTGATTGTTCATCTAAGATTAAGGGGATTGAATGAGATTTTCTTGTTCATCTTAATTAGATTACTTTTTTCAGATCTGAAACATAGGTGATGTTTACATTAATTTTTCTGTTTCTTCAGTTGTAATGGTAATACTTAAAAATGATAAAACTTCCGTGCCCTGACGTTTCAATTCTTTTGACAGCTAATAATTTATCATGTGGCTCTTGGTCAGGTCTCTCAGGAACGCTTTTTCTTTGATAATATATCTAATAGCTAGTTGTAGTTACGCTAATAAAGTCCATTGTACTTTAGACTGAATTACAATTAAAAGACAGCCAGGAAAATGTTCCAGAAAGGGTTGATCCTTGAGTTGACACTTAAAGAGTGATTAGGAATTTGCCAGGAAGAGGATGAGGAGGAGCAACTTCCAGCACATGCAGAATCTTGGAGGAAACTGTAAGCCATGTGGCAGCATGGAGAATACATGGTTTGGTCTGGCCTGATAATGGCTGACCATGACGTAGGGACGGTGAAGGTTAGAACATATGCAGGATGTGGCATGGAGCACTAGGGGGCTTGGCTCCATTCTATAGGATACCAAAGAGGCCAGTTACTAGAACAGACAAAGAAATGTATTAGAATGCCGTCCTCAACCCCACCTCTGCGGTTCCGATTTAGTGGTCTGTGGTCATGTATGGTGTTCATGTAATGTGTTAAGGAGGGAAATGATGTGGCCGTGTTTGTCTTGCATAATGTTCTCTCAGGCAGTGGTATGGAGATGCATCATGGAAGTGGAGCAAAACTGTACAGTTAAGATACTTTTGTAGAAGTCCAGATGTGATTTTGAGGACCTAAACAATGGCAGTGACATTAAGAACTGAGAAAGGGGGACAACTTTAAGATATGTTTATGAAACACAGATAGTGGTATACTGACTGTGTGTGGTGGGTGGGAGTCAGTGACAACTTTATATAGAGTAGGCAGTTGAAAATACAGGTCATGGCCAAGGAAGGAGCTCTGCATCGGGTTTGTAGTTTGAAGACTACTAACATTACTGCCTAAGTAGTACGATTGACTCGTGTGTTCAGGGGAAGTAGAGGGCTGAGGATCTAACAGTTGAGAATTATCACCACTTAGAGCAAGGAAATAAACTGTCAATGATAGTAGTTGGTACTAGCCAAGTAAAGTAAGGCTTAAAATGCCCACAGAGTGCATCGCTGAGGGATCTGCCTTGGTAGGAGCTGCAGAGGCAGTGGCTGCGAGGTGAGGTGTGAATGGGAATGAGGAAGCAGGTGCCATACTACTGCACATACCTTTTTTTTTTTTTTCCCAAGAAGAATGGCTGTGAAGGAAAGAGAGAATGAATGATAGATAGTGATGAAGGGGTGAGGTTAGTTTTTTAAGCACAGCCTGATAGAAAGGCGGTAGAGAAAGAAGAGTCAGGGATGGAGGAGATGGGGGTCCCCTGTCAGATACAGAGCACAGGTGAGAGTACTGTCTTTGGCTGGGGCAAGCCCTCTCCCATTGTAGTGGGAAGAAAAAATAGATGTAGGTAAGTTTATAGATAGATTGGTTGGGAATCTGGTTTCTCTTATTTATTTATTTATTTTTTTAAGTTCTTCTTTTAAAGCTTCTGAGTAGGGAAGACATATACTGACTTTATCTTTGTCGTGATTGTTAAAAGGACAGTTCCATGTCCATGGCACAGTCTCCTCCGGTACCTGCCAGGAAGAACCAGCTTCGTGCAGAAGGTAGAGCTGACTATTAAGCCTGTAATCTATACTGTTCCCTTTTTTCTAACTTTATCTTGTTCTGAAAAGTAAGAATCACAGAATATTGCAAAATAGTATAGAGAGGTGCTGTGCACCCTCCCCATAGCTTCCCTCAGTGGTGCAATATCACAACCAGGAGATTGACATTGGCATGCTCTACGGACCTGCGTCTGGTTTCACTTACACTAATTTATTTATGTGTTTGTGTGTGTAGTTCTGTGCATTTTTATCATGTGTAAATTGTGTAACTACCACACAATCAAGGTTACAGAACTGTCCATCATCACAAAGGAACTCCATTTTGCTGCCCCTTAATAGGGGAAGGCAGTCTCTCCCTCCCCTCAGGAATGTTTCTAAATGTTTGAAATTCTTATATTATCAGAAGTGTGTTTATGGGTCTTAATAATGTTCATACAATGCATCTATATATAAAGCCTTAAAAATAATTTTCCATAAAAATGTAATTGAGCATTTTAGCTTTATAAGTCATAAAGGTTATGTTTAGTGTTTAATCTTTTATTCATGTACCTCTCTCTTATTTTTCATGTATTGATGGGAATTTTCAGAGGAGAAAAAAAATGTAATTATGGAATTATCAGAAATGAGAAAACAGCTTCGTAGTGAAGAGCGACGTCTGCAGGGGCGGTTACTACACATTGACAGTGACGATGACGTTCATATAAGGCAGGTTCTGAATTCCATATTTTTGTCTGTTCTTGTATTCTTTTCTGTCAGAATCGGGAATCAGAATCTGTCCAGTAATTCTACAGTTTTGGAACAGGATTAATTATCATAAACCCACATCTGTTAGAATTTTGCAAGCTTGAAAAATGTTTTTAATGGATTATTGGCGAAATTGTAATGATTGAAAATAGCTCCCCACCCCCACCCCACCCCAGAAGAAAAAAACGAAATAATTATAATTTAGGGAANTCTGGACTCCTTGGAGATTTCAACAAGGTTATTCTAAATATCTAATTAATAAAACAGGAAGCATCTCAAGTAATTACATGTAAAAAAAGAAACCAAGACGTGACCATATTCGTACCCTGAGTTCATTCTGGTTACATCCACTTATGGGGCTTCCTAGGTGGTTCTAGTGGTAAAGAATTGGCCTTCCAATGCAGGAGACACAGGAGACATGAGTTTGATCCTTGGGTCAGGAAGATCCCCTGGAATAGGAAATGGCAACCCACTCCAGTATTCTTGCCTGCGAAACCTATGCACAGAGGAGCCTGGCAGGCTGTGGTCCATGGGGTCACAAAGAGTCAGACACGACTAAGCATATTTCACAAGCAACAAGCAAGGGACAGACTCAGTACAACTAATACAAAATAATGTGTGATTTCTTTAGTCTATTTGTGTTTGTAGTATATCGTATATTTTCTTTCTTTTCTTTTTTTGGCACAAGAGCTCTCTCTTTAATTAGCTAATATGCTATTTAATTCACATTCTTGAATTTTATATAGATAAAGTTGCCTTCATAAAATGTTTCATACAGTTGTGAAATCTATTCACTGTGAAAATATGAGATATTCAATGAATATTGATTTAACTGAATATAAAATATTTAAGTTGAGTGTTTTAATTGTCCCTCTGTACTGGCAGTAATGTATTTATGGCAGTGGTGATGACAGTGGTAGTAGTGATAGGAGGAAGAAAGAAAAGAAAGAAGTAGGACTTTCTTAAGGCAAACCAAGAGTCTTATCCCTAACCATGACATTTTTAATAGAATTAGACACTGACAAGTCAGTAGTGGGAACAGGCCATTCTTCAAGCTTTGTCTTTAGGATAGATAGTCTCACTACAGAGAAATCACTGCATGAAAAATAATTGACTAATTTAGGACTCAGATGGATTCAGAAGTTGCTTCATAAGCTAATCTAGGTGATAAGGAATTCCAAGATAGGAAAGTGATAGTTGAAGAAGAGATAGACTCAGTTCAGTTCAGTTCAGTGCCTCAGTTGTGTCCGACTCTTTGCGACCCCATGAATTGCAGCACACCAGGCCTCCCTGTCCATCCCCAGCTGCCGGAGTCCACCCAAACCCATGTCCATTGAGTCAGTGATGCCATCCAACCATCTCATCCTCTGTCATCCCCTTCTCCTCCTGCCCTCAATCTTTCCCAGCATCAGGTCTTTTCCAATGAGTTAGCTCTTCACATGAGGTGGCCAAAGTATTGGAGTTTCAGCTTCAACATCAGTCCTTCGAATGAACACCCAGGGCTGATCTCTTTTAGAATTGGACTGGTTGGATTTCATTGCAGTCCAAGGGACTCTCAAGAGTCTTCTCCAACATCACAGTTCAAAAGCATCAATTCTTCGGTGCTCAGCTTTCTTCACAGTCCAACTCTCACATCCATACATAGACATAGACTAGACAATTATGAAACAATCTCCTTACCTCTCCTTTTTGGTCTTCTAAAACGTCAGGCATAAAAACTTGGTCCTTGAAGGGAAAATAATAGCAGAAAACTTCAGAGATGGAATAACCAAAGACAGTTACTTTTTTTTTTTTGCAGTTACTTTTTAAAACTGTTTTTAAAATATTTTCCTTCAGCAGTGTATTGTTTCCTGAAATATTTATTTTCCAGCAAAATAGCTTACAGACTGTCAAACACTTCTGATCATTTTTGCCAAAAGGCCTCATAAGTTTTCTAAAGCAATATTCTTCAAACTGTAGGTTACAGTCTTTTAGTAGCTTGTAAAATCAATGTAAGTGGGTAACTACCACATTTTCTTTGAAGAGTGTTTATATTTTTTAAAAAAAGTTTATTTTGGCATAATTTTAGATCATAGGAAAGTTGCAAACATAGTTAACCCCTCACTCAGTTCTCCCTATTGTTAACATCTTACAGTCACAGGATGTTTGTCACAACTAAGAAGCTGACATTGGAATATTGGACTTCCCTGGTGGCTTAGAGGGTAAAACATCTGCCTGCAATGCAGGAGACCTGGGTTCGATCCCTGGGTCGGGAAGATCCCCTGGAGAAGGAAATGGCAACCCACTCCAGTATTCTTGCCAGGAAAATCCCATGGACAGAGGAGCCTGGTAGGCTATAGTCCATGGGGCCGCAAAGAGTCAAACCACAATCTAAATTCTAGACTTTATGGATTTCTCCAGTTCTTCTATCAGTATCTTCTTTCTGTTCCAGGATTTAGTACAGGGCACCACATTGCGTTTAGTTGTCATGTCTCCTAGTCTCCTCTGATCCAGGACAGTTTTTTAATCTTTCCTTGTATTTTTATGACTATGACAGCCTAGGGAGATATTGGCTGGCTGTCCTGTAGAATGTCCCCCACTCTACATTTGTCTGATGTTTTCTCATTATTAGGCCAGGGTTAAGGGGCTTTGGAAAGAATAACACAGGGTAGCCTTCTCATCACATTGTATCAGGGGGTACAAGATGTGCATATGATGGAACCACTAAGTTTAGCACACTCTAAGTTTAGCACACTTGCAAGAATTGAGAGGTGGTGGGAATAAGCTTTATTTCCTGGAGAGGGTGTTATCTATGTATATTTAGAATTCTTCTATAAGAAGAGTGTCCCTTCTCCTCTCTTTGTTTAGTTATCCAACCATTTACTTATATCACTGTTGTTTTGTGTATATTTATTTTGTACTTTTTGTTACCATCCAGTGTTATTTGTGGTGTTGCCTACTTCCCTGGTGGCTCAGATGGTAAAGCGTCTGCCTACAGTGTCTACGATGCGGGAGACCCAAGTTCAATCCCTGGATCGGGAAGATCTGGAGAAGGAAATGGCAACCCACTCCAGTACTCTTGCCTGGAAAATTCCATGGACGGTGGAACCTGGTAGGCCCCAGTCCATGGGGTCGCAAAGAGTCAGACACGACTGAGCGACTTCACTTTTACTTTTAAGTTGTTGCAGCTTTGGCTACTGAGAGATCTTTCCTGTTGGCTCTTGTGTCTCTTTGACATGTCCCATCCTTTTGTTTCTTTGAGCACTTTTGTACTCTGTTGCTGCAGGAGGCTCCAGGATCTTCTTGTGTATTCCTTGCTCCTGCCCTGGAAACAGCCATTTCTCTAATGAGTCCTGGTTCCTCTTGGAGAACTGTGTCTATAAACCAGGCTCTTGGTGGACATAGCTAGATAATATACATATGTATATATACTAAGTCATAAACATCTGTTATTGTTTTGTATATGCATTCAATTATACTGATATTTATGACTGTAGTCCAGGATATGGTAGGATTTTAATGTAACACGTTAACCTGCGTAATTGTGCTTGAGACTTCCTGGTGGCTCAGAGGTTAAAGCGTCGCCTCCAATGTGGGAGACCCGGGTTCGATCCCTGGGTCGGGAAGATCCCCTGGAGAAGGAAATGGCAATCCACTCCAGTATTCTTGCCTGGAGAATCCCATGGCAAGAGAAGGAGAATCCCACTCCAGACTTCACCTTCACCTTCACCTTCACCTAGTTTTTGTTAGCATTCTCTAGGCGTGTTCTGGCTAAGTAAACAGGTAAGGAAATGTCAAGATATAGACTGGCTAGGTAATGGAATGTTAACCCAAGGTGGTAATTTTCAACAAAGAATTCTCTGTAGTAGGTCAACTACTTCAAAGTAATAGCTCAGTATTGGTTTTCTATATTTACTTTCAAGATGTTATAAATGCCTTAACTGTTGCAACTTTCCATATTCCAGACATGCATATTCAATTAAATGTAATGGATTATTGACGTTTTATTTCTTTTCATTCATAAACTGAAGACCATATGGGCTCTTTTTTGGCAAATCAGTATAAGAAAGAGAAACCAGGCAGCTTTTCAGTTTTCTCACTTGCAAATCTTACATAATAATTTCTACCCAATGAGATTCTAGTGAAGAATAAATAGATGTATGTATGGGAAAGTACCTTGTAAATTCTGTGTGCTAACTTAAGTTAGATAATATATGTTAGAATTGCCATCATTTAGTAAGAATTGGTTAAATGTATTTTACTTCAGTGTAGTTTTCATTGTGTATTGTGATTAGAGACATCTTAGTGTTGGTTCTTTTATTCCAATTTTATAAATAGTTTCACGAAAAGAATATCTTATTTGTTAATTAATTCACCATATTATTGAGTTCCTCATATATGTTAGGCACAGATGATGCAGTCAAGTGTATAGTTAAGTAGCAGAGCTGGTCTTTTGGGTCTTGATTTCTTTGACCAAAGACTACTGTTTCTACTACATGAACTTTTAAGGTAAAGCTAACTCATTCTATTCTTCCAATAAGATACTTTGCTTCCGAGCATTTTGAAAGATTACAGTGACCTTATAAATAACCTATTTTAATGCAGGGAATTGAAATAACAGCTATTAGAATAATTTTTATAATATACTGTAGTGAAAGATGCCAGATTTCTTGTATAGGGAGTTAGATGTCAACTCAGACTTTCTTCTTATAAAAACGCCTTTATCATAATTTGTTACTATCTATAGGAAAAGAGAAAGTTCCATGGATATATTTGATATGGCCAGACATCGGTTACAAGCTCCCGTCAGAAGACCATCACCTAAGAGCTTAGACTCTGCTTCTTCTCAGAATATTCATGACTTTAAGGAGCTGAAAGATAGGGTAAGAATGCTGCTATTTTAAAGGTAGAGCCAGAGTGTTCTACCCATATTCAAGGGTCTTTAAAGACATTTGTATCCTTTTTCTCAAGTAAAGTTTCATTTATGGTATCTATTTTAAGTGATAGTGAATAAGACTTCTGTATTACTCTAGTTCTTCAGTTTATCAGTCTGGTGGGGATAGAACTTTGGTGTAGCTATTTTCTTTTGCAAGGCATACAGCTCTTAAAGCTGCAGGAGTGGATTAGATCATTGACATAGTATGAAGAGTGGCACCTGGCATTTAGTGGAGGATGGACAGCAAGATGAGCTTAGGAAAGAGATGAAGAAAAAGTCGGTGATTGGAGGAAAAGCAGGAGAAT
Organism: Aepyceros melampus; assembly: GCA_006408695.1. Classification (NCBI taxonomy): domain Eukaryota; kingdom Metazoa; phylum Chordata; class Mammalia; order Artiodactyla; family Bovidae; genus Aepyceros; species Aepyceros melampus. Next base: position 101,166 of record SJXQ01000925.1, on the reverse strand, counting down.
GTCAGTCCTGAAACTGAGGGAACGGAGTCTGCCAGGGAGGAGGGTTGTTTAAAGTGAATATTGGAAGGTGTCGGTTACATCAGAGGTCAGCGGTGACCTCAAATAGATCTTTTTTGGCGGAATTATTGGATCAGAAGCTAGTTAACCTTTGGAACGAGGATTGAATAATTAGGAAGCATGGTGTCAGAGGCAATAAGCATAAGAACCCTGGGAAGAAGCATGGCTGGGAAGGGGGAATCACACGGTCTGGAACTGGAGGACTTGTTAGGATGCTGATGTGAAAGCTGTTAGAGAAGTAAGAGGCTCATAGTATAGGGGAAGGAGGGAATGACCGTTGAAGAGAGTAGAGTCCCTGAGCAGCGGAGGAAATAAAGGCTTGTTGAAGGAAGGGAGTAAAAAGATCTGATGCAGCCGCTTCGGAGGAGGAGAGAAAGCTAAATAGGGAAGTTGGCTTGCCAGGGTAACAAAGGCCCGAGAGACTGAAAATGTGTGGAGGAACCAGAATGAATGTGTTATATGATTTTTATTCAGGAGCACTCTCAGAGCATCCTTTGGAGCAGAGGAGGCAGGCTGTTGGATGTTGGTCATATAACCTATACCAGATGAGTTTACGTGTTTCTCATTTTGAAAGTAGTATCTATTTTAGAAGTTTTGAAAATTTAGGAGGGAAACATCTCTTTACTCAAACCACCTAAATATAAAAACAGTTGATATTTGGTATATTTACTAGTCTTTCTGAGCTTAATTAAAATGAAAAAGATAAAAGCTAGATGTAATTATGTTATTCAGTTTTATTTTCCGCTTAGATATACATGACATCAATTATATATACCATAGTTATGTTTTTTTATGCTATCATTTATTGATTGCTTATTATATGCCAGGCGTTATATTAATCCAGTAGGTCTTAGAATTTGGTCAGGGGACTTTTTGAGGTCAAAACTATTTTTATTATAAACTAAGACATTATTTGTCCTTTTAATTTTTATTCTTTCCTGTGTGTACAGGTTTTTGAGAAGTTATATGACATGTGATAACTTCATTGCTCTGAAGCTAATAGAATATATTTTTGTATTTTCATGTTTTAAAAGTTTCTTAGTTTTAATTTCTAATGTGATGTGTGGGACAGTGGTGAATAAAAGCTCTTTGGGGGTCCTTAACTTTTAAGAAGGTAAGGAGGTCTTGAAAACAAAAAGGTTTAAACCATAAAATTGAGGCATTCATTTCCCTGTTACCACAACTAGTCCTCATTCCTCATATGACTTAGTTGTTAATGTCTCTTGTTTTTAACGGAGGGGAAACAGTCTGAAAGTGGGGAAGTCAGCTGAAGCCAAGTCCATGTGTCCAGAGCCTCTTCTGTTAACTTTGCTCTTAATCATTTTCTCTTAGATATTCAGCATGTTCCCATTTTCCACTGTTGTTATGGAATAAGGTCTGGCTGGCTGCTTGTTGCTTAAAAAAGTCAGTACTTGTAAAAGTTGGTAGGAAGGAAAGTTGTTTTCAATCAGAATACTGACAATCTAGGGAGATGGTAGACTCATTGTCCCCCTCAAAACCATCTCTGAAGATTCTGCTGGACTGGAAGATGGGAAGTAATCTCACTTAATCAGTGAGATGGGGGTCAGAGTCTTCGCCTTCCCCCAATCCGTGCAGGCTTGTGGACTCTTCCTGATCTTTCTTTAGATCTGTCTGATTCACACGGTTTGTTTATGAGATTACTGAAGGGGAAGCTAGGAAAGAGATATGGTCATCTGTTAATCACCTGTTCTTCATTTCTACTTTGATATATGGAAAGAGTCAACAAATTAGGCAGGGTATTGTGTGATCAAAAGATTTGAAAGGTGTAGTAGGGCTTGAGGTAAGTAGAGCTTGGGGTGCCTGGTTTAAGGTTAGTGACAAGACAAAGGGACCGTCTGCAGAGAATTCTTTCCTGCCAAAAGCTGCTTACAAACCCCCACTTGTCAGAACATCTTTCCGTTTCTGTGGGATCACGTGTGAAGGTCCTTTTCTGTAACTTCATGCTTTCACAGGATGCTGTATTAGAGATGTTGACATGCTCTGTAGCATCTCTCTGCTGGCAGTCGTAGTTGCCTATTTACATATATGAGCAGAACAAGCTACAACTATTTTGATGCCCACAAAGATATTGATTAGTATAAGCAAAAGGGTTAATCCCATTCTCTTGAGGCCAGTTCTTGGAATTGTCCTAGCCATAAATTCAGTGCTGCTCAAGATGGAGCAGTTTATGTCGTGGTTGCAGTCCGGTCACCATGCACTTTCCCTCTGGTGAGAGTTAAGAGTATCTGTAGAACAGCTCAGGAATTGCAGCAGACACAAATCTGGAACTTTGTTGTCCTCATCATTAGCTGCTTGAACCTTCTTTTTGGTGACTCATGGAGCCTTTCTATAAATAAGGAGATGGGAAGTGGGGCACAGGATTCTGCTTGATTCTACTATGGGTCAAAAGACCTTTAAAATGTATGAATTATATCTTTATTCTCAAGATTTAAAAATTAAGGTTTAACATTTTCATTCTGATCAGTGATATTCTTGAACTTGTGCCATAGGTGAATTCTTAGACTGTCATTTCCTCCAGAAATGATGTTCCTCTTAAAGCTCCAGCCAGCCTGTGTTTTTACCTTGTTTTTGGCATGATATTTACAAATATTAATTGACCAATAACATTATGTGTTGAGGACCCAGCTGTATTCAGTGTCTGGTGGCTGCCAAAGTCACAGCCATCTGACTGACTGACAGCTTGGATGCTCCTGCACATGGTTGCAGGCTCTGGGTAGCATCTTGGGGAAGTGGGGAGTGGGGTGGAGTATGTGGCAGTAAGGTGCTGCTTGTTCTGGGGCTCCCTTATAATGTTGAGTTTGTGAAACTGTATTTATTTAAAGAATATTAATTTCATGTTCATTAGTTGTATGATGTGCTTTGACTTTGCTGATGTCTCATTATTTATATTGATCTTTGATTTTGAATTTAGGTTATTCATGTTATCTATAGTGAAGTTTTATAAAATCTCATTTGGAAACAAGATTTAACTTGGTTATATAACTTATTTTTGTACCAGATTCAGAAACACGAGCTGATCCGAAATCTCTGTACCCAGATGATCCAAGAGATAATGACACCTTGGAGATAGAACAACAAGCCTTGCTACGAGAGCAGCAGAAGAGACTGAACAAACTAAAAATGCAGGAAGGTGCTAAAGGCAAAAAATAACCATTGCTATTTCAGATCGTTTCCATGGTGGTTTTTCTGTCGGCTTTCTTTCTCCATCTCTAATATTGATTTCAGTCCAAGGCAGGCTGCCTCCACTGGCAGCCCCACGCTCACATGCCCCTTTGGTCTGTAGTCCCAGAAAAGAGTAAGTCCCAGAGAGGGCCGTGATTGGCTGTCCATGCGTGAGAGGAGTCCATCCATTCACTGTAGCCAGAAGGGTTGAGTACCTTGACGAGGCCAGGAGACATCTGCACCAGGGGAAAGAATGCCTGGCATACACACCAGTGACATTTCTACCATGTGTGTCTGTGGGTTTTGACAGAGAGTAAAATCTTTATAAATAAGCTCCATACTGGGCTATAAGTCTATCTCTGTTTAATTAGCTAATCAGTAGATAACTTACTGAGTGCTCGCTATGAGCGTGGGTACTGCCCCATATCCAGGGAATAGGGGGATGAATGAAATATGCTGCTGCTCTCAAGGAATGTATCCTCTATTGAGAGTTAGATGCTCGGTAAGTGTAAGTGTGATGAATGTTGCAAAGGAGAAATCTAGGGTCCCTTGGGAGTGTGTAATGGGAGGTGAGGTGGGCACCCAGGGGTGGTGCTAGTGGCCTCAGAACAGCAGTGGTTCTGCATGACCCTCGCAATATCGCACCAGTTTTGCCTGCCTTCAGGCCATTGAGTGCAGCCATGGAAAATGAGTCATAAAAATACAACAGTTAAGTAACAAGAGTAGGAGGAGACGGTCCTACTAGTTATTTTTAGGAAAATTAAAAACCCTGCTTAGCAGACTTGTCTGACCAGCAGAAACTGAGGAGCCTGTTTTGACCACATGAGAGGATCACAGGAGTAAGTTGTATACCACATCAGGCCCAGATCACAGGGCAAGACTTCAGTGGAGGGATAGGGCATGTCCTCCCTCCATCTGTACAGAATTTTTAACAGTGGTCTTATTAATCACCCTCTGACAGCAGAGTATCCCAAAGTCCGTAATAAATAGTAGGCATATCATCAGGAGAGAGGAGAGAAGCAAGTACAGTCTTCAGTCGTTACACCCATTTTGGTGGAACTTTCCCTTAGGTGACCTAGCTGATGATCTGATCATGTGTGATCTTGGCAACTTGGGGACTGCTTATGGGCTAATCTCAACCTATGTGGATACAGGTCCATTTTGGCACTGAGGGGATACACCCCCTATGGCAACCACCCCAGTTTCTACCAAACACTGTGATGACTGAATTCATAAGAATATGATTTAACTCACAACAATAAAAAACATGGCTATAAAGGAATACAGGTTACCAGTAGTAGTGTATTTATTCCCAAAGGCAATAGCTAAAAGGCTAAAATGCGCTATTCAGAGGAACACACTGAACCCTAGTCAAATCAGAGAGGCCTTTGGGATAGCTGATCCAAAAACCTTTACCCCTGAAACCAGATGCTTGTAGTTGAATTCATTTCCTTCAATTCCACATAAGGGAGTTGTTTAACTCTTCTCAACAATTTTCTACAGAGATTGCAAAATATGAGAGGAGATGGTTATGTTTCTATAGGCATCAGTTTTAAATTCACAGTGATTTTACTTTTTTTATTTATTAAATGTGAATGGAAGAATTTTATGCAGCTGGAATGAATTGGATGCTGCGTTATATTTATTGACAAACAAGTAGTACCTTTAAAATATTCTGAAATGTGATGATTGAAAAGTAATTTCCAGTAAGGAATTAATTACAAAAGATGCTCTAAAATTTATTTGTAAAGTATTTTCTAACCTTTTATCTCGTTTTTACCCCTCATTGACTACAGTTGACTTGGATGCTGTCCCAAGCACTAAAGTACGAGACCACAGAATGGTAAGAAAACAGTTATAATTTTTCAAGCTAGCTTTTGAGTGATAGAAGATTTTAGGAACATGATAAGGGAGTATTCCAATTTTGAATTCTTCAGAAATACTGAGTTAAAGAATTTAAGTCTTGTCCCATCTACGTGTCTAACATGTAGAGAAAGCATAGTGTAATGACCAAGAATAGGACTCTAGGGCTAGGCTGTCCAAGTTAGTATATTGTAAGCTGTGTGACTTTAGGTAAGTTACTTAATCTTTTATTTAATCTTTCTTTGCCTCAGTTTCCTAGTCTGTAAAATGGGATGATATAGTACTTATCTCTGAGGGTGGCTATAACATTAAAGTCAATTAATATCTTCAAACACATAAGGATAGGCCTAGCATGTAGTAATTTCTCCATAAATGTTTATTATTGACTGGATAAAAAAAATGGCTCAAAGGCTATTGTGAGGATTAAATGAGATAAAACAGTAAAACCCTTGTGCGGCCTGCCTCATAATGAATGTGATCAGTTTTAGCACAGTCAGCAGTGGTGGGAATAAGAGTCTGTAATATATGCAGTGATGAGACCTGTAAAGGGCATAACTTATCCAGAGAAAGGAACAGCTGTACGAAGACTGAGGAGGGAGGGGACCAGCCATTTTTGTTCAGCAAATATTTGTGGAATACTTAATGTGGACCAGATAATATTGTATTGAACAAAATCTTTGCCCTCTGAGGGATTACTTTCACTCAGTTGTGTTTGACTCTTTGCAACCCCATGGACTGTACTGTCCATGGAATTCTCCAGGTCAGAATACTGGAGTGAGTAGCTTTTTCTTTCTCCAAGGGATATTCCCAAGCCAGAGATTGAACTCAGGCAGACTCTTTACCAGCTGAGCCACAAGCGAAGCCAAGAAACAAGGAGAAATTATAAAATATTTAGTTGGTAGGTCTAAGATGCCCACTAGACAGACAGACGGGAGGTGGTGAATAGATGGCTAAGAGGAAAAGTTTGGGGGAAGATTGAGGTTGGAAATAAATTTAATCTTCCCCACACTAATAATACAGGTAATATTATCTCCATTTTCAGATTTTAAAAATAAGGCTCAGCCATGCTGCTGTTTGCTCAGTGTGACCAGTTGGTGCTGGTTTTGAACTGATAGTGGTGGTAACAGTCTCACAGCAGCAAGTCTGTACCCATACTGCCTGCAAGGTACTTGGTGTGTATTTGCTCGGAAGTTCACAACAAGGTCTGCCTACCCCCATTTTACTTAAGAGGAGACTCAGGCCACGATCACACAGCCAGTGAGCAGTGAAGTCCAGGTCTGGACGCAGGCTAAACTCCAGTGCCCTTCCCTGTCCCATGTTACCTGAGACGTATGGACGTCTTTTCTGAACACGCTGTAGGTTTCTCTGTATATGGCAACCACATTTCTCAGTGAAAAGGCACTGAACTTTTAACTACTGAGATTTTAGTTAAAATGCTGATTAATAACACCATGTTTTGCTGCATAGAAACTGAGCATGAGCCAACAGTTTAACATGGCTGTTACAAAAGAAAAGCTAATAGATTTGGGGCTCACCTTTCTAGAGACTGGATTATATGGAAACTCAAGGTGAGACTGGGGAAGATTGTCGTGGAGAAGATTGGGCTGAGGTGGTCACTCTTTCCAGTGTGGGAAGGACTGGGAAACAGAAGAGAGGCTGGACAGTGTATGCACAGTGTTAATGACAGCTGCTGTTCAGACCATTTGGTAATTTGAGAAGCTATTACCACCATCACTGTCGTTCTTGAAGGTGGAAGTAGAATCTTTAGGTGTTAAAGGTAAAAGAATTCAGTTCACTATATGGAAGAACTCAGTGAAAGATAAGAACTTTCTGGTAACCAATACTATGTCTCAGTGCGTGCACTTCCTTAGAGGTTAGTGGACAGCTCTTCACTGGAGTATTCTAGCACATCCTCGAAATCTGGTAGGGAAGTGCAGGGAGGGGTGTGGGGTGACTTTAGATTTCTTCCAGTGTGTAAGAGGACATTCTCTGTTGTAAATCCTAAATGTAAATTTCCTACCTTTAATTTGAGAGCTCATTACAAGCCCGACCCTAGCATTACTTTCCCTACTCTAACATCCCCGTCTATCTGTGCTGTGTCTGACACATGCCATCCCACGGGGCTGTCGTTATCCAAGGGCATGCTTCTCCCCATGGGAGCGTGACCCACTCCATAGCAGAAACTCCTACTCCTCTTTCTACCTCCAGTTCCTCACATGCAGGAAATACTAAGTGCACTCAGCAGATTTATTGAGAATGAATAAATCTTGACAATGATGTAAAGACTTTAGATGTTTAATTTGGTTCATTGCTTCACTCTCTTATATTTTTATCAGCGGTAATGTAACTCTTAAAAGGTCTTTTCCTGTGTTTTCTAGTATTGAAATGTGGTGGAAGAGGGAACCAGCCAGTTCTTCTCCCCATGCACTTACTTTTGCTAGTTTTGGGGAGTGTGGAGACTTATGCCTCTTTGTACAGATTTGTTTTTCTACACAGGACAAATAAAAATAGTCATCAATATATGATGTTTCTTTTAGCCCAGAGAGGACACTGATGATTTCTTGAAAAACTCATTATTAGAATCTGATAGTGCTTTTATTGGTGAGTATGTTTATTTTACCAATCTGTTTGTTTAAATATTTAGCATTATTTATATTCAAGTGTTTTTCTCCATACCTAAAAAATCAGTACTTTACTCTTTGTTTGTGCTGTGCTAATTGCTCAATCATGTCCGACTCTTGGGACCCCATGAACTGTAGCCTGCGAGGCTCTGTCCATGGGATTCTCCAGGCAAGAATACTGCAGTGGGTTGCCATTTCCTTCTCCAGGGGATGTTCCTGACCCAGGAATCGAACCTGGGTCTCCTGCACTGCAGGCAGACTCTTTACGACTGAGCTGTGAGGGAAGCCCACTCTTTGTTTGGAACTCATTAAAATTAAATTTCAGTGCTCTGCAAATGGTAAGAAAATAAGACAAGCCAGAGACAGGGAGAAAATATTTGCAGAAGACATGTCTAATAAAGGACTCCTATCCCAAGTACACCAGGAACTCTTAAAAATGGTTAAGAGCCCTGTTAAAAGATGGGCAAAAGATCCAGACACTTCACCACAGACAGGATGGCAAGTAAGCGTATGAAAAGGTGCCCCATGTACATCATTGTCATTAGGGAAACACAGGTCATGTGTCATCAGGGAAACTCAGATCAACACGAGACACCACCACATAGCTATAGAATGACCCAGATTTGGAACATGAACACTGCCAAATGCTGGCAGAATATGGAGCCATAGGAATGCTAACTCATCACTGGTGGGAATGGAAATCAGTACCATCACTTTGGAAGACAGTTTGGTGGTTTCTTACAAAAGTAAACATACCCTTACCATATGATCCAGCATTCATACTCCTTGGTATTTACCCAGAGGAGTTGAGACTTATGTTCACACAGAAACCTGCACACACATGTTTTTAGCAGTTTATCCATAATTGCTAAGATCTGGAAGCAACCAAGTTGTCTCTGAGTAGATGAATGGATGGATATACAGTGATAGATTCGGACAATGCAGTATTATTCGGTGCTAAAAAGCATTGAGCTACAAAGCCAGGAAGAGAAATGGAGGAACCTTGAATATTTATAAGAGAAAGGAGTCAATCGAACAATCTACATATTATATGGTTGTAACTATGACTTTCTGGAAAAGGTAAAACTATGGAGGCAGTTTAAAAAAAAAAAAAATCA